>FR989947.1:9658784-9722968 GCA_905404155.3 Plebejus argus | reverse complement strand
AGTGAAGATAGATACAAAGTGTGAAGGACAAATTTGTAGGAAATTTTATGGGCTTTCATTACGTACAGGACATTTTTTCTCTACAACGCACCGTTTTAGCGATATGAGCAAAAAACTAAAAATATTGAAACTTGAGCCCCTCCCCCCCCCCTAGGTGATATCGTCATAATATATAGCCTATGTGTTGACCCGACCTCTATATAATATTCGTGCAAAATTTGAAGTAAATCCATTCAGTACTTTCTGAGTTTATCCCGGACATACATACAGACAAACAGACAAAAATTCTAAAAACTATATTTTTGGCTTCCATATCGATTGTAGATCACGTCCCAAGTATTATTTTTTAAAAATATTCAATGTACAGAATTGACTTTCCTACGATTTTATTATATGTATAGATAATAGATAAATACATACGTAAGTGTAGAAGGCCAAGCGAGTTTTTTTTTTTATGCGACGAGTAACTCAATGGATAGGTACGAGGTTCATATCTTGGTACTTTAAACTTTTTGGATATTTTTTCGATTCATTAATAATTTTGTCTATTTGAATTTGTTCAAGTATGTACTACAAAGTCTACAAATGATTATAACTATAAAAGTTCTAATAATATAGAGTTTATCACGACAAAATAACTAAAATTCCTAAGACAAAAATGTATCTATAGTCGAGTCCACTATTTGAGCCGCAGCCTCGCCGACAGCCGAGCGCTCACGCAGCCGAGACATCGTCGACGAGCAAATAGAGCTTAGCAGCCGTGGTAACAGCGAACGATGTCACGGCTGCGACATCCGTGATAACAGCGGAGAGAACAGCCTTTAACGTGTTCCTTAGAGAATAGCCTAGCAGGAGCGTTGATGTGCAGGCTGGTTCTCCCGTCGATGAGTCTTCTATTTTTCAGGTTGACGATAAGTTCGTGATGTTGCAGGAAGTCGGCACTGAGGATTGGTTTCGATACTGCTGCGACGATGAACTTCCATTTGTACGGTCGGCGAAGTCCGATGTTGAGCTCTAGTGTTTTTTCGCCCTACGTCGGTATTACGGTGTTGTTGGCGGCGTACAGTTGAAAAGGTAGCGGCTGGAGATGAATGCCTTTCTTTTTTGGTATAACCTGTGGTATAACGGAGATATTGGCACCCGTGTCTACCAAAAAAGTGAGATTCGTGGTGTAGTGTATGTCCAATAAAGACATACATACATTGTCTCGTGTGTATGTACACAATGGTACAGACGGGAGAATCACGAGAGCCGCAGGTGAGCGTGGACGTTGTGTATGTTGTGTGCGTGCATTGCCGAGCCAGTGTCAACCGCAGAAACAGCAGTCCCTACACGTGGGCTTGTCCGTGACGAATAGGCGGTATTGTTTGTTGTGAACGCCGGATTCCGCCGCTGCCAACGTTCTGTCTAGTTTTCCGGGTTCTTGAACGTACACGGTTGTGTACATTTCCTTGCCTCTTTGCCGAATCTGTTGTGGTAGTAACAGAATGGCGATGGTGATGTAGACCGAGGACGCGAAGTTGACCGTTGCCGGAATCTTGATGTTGACCTTGAGCGTTGATAGTGTCCTCTTCTGTAATTGTTGTTGTTGTTGTACTGTTGTTTTTTTAGCTCGGCGACCTCTAGCGATAGTTTTCGTATTTCTTCAATGAGAAGGCACTCGACGTTCGATGATGTCGGTGCGGGGCTATTTACACGATGATTTGTTGCGATGCTATGTACATTATTTACATGTGACTGCTCCATTATTTTGTCGGCCAGCGCAGCTTGCTCGTCGAGTGTGGTCTTCGTCTGGAACGTTTCACTGACGGCCAGGACGGGGCGAATGTTTGTCGGGAGGAGATTGGCCCACATGAGCTGTAGGGTGGAATCGGGGACCTTGTTGCGAGCCAGGTTTCGCATACGACGGAGAAGTTGTGAAGGTTTCTGATCCCCTAATTCCATGTCTGACAGCAGCGTTTGGAATTGCCGACTGTCAGATTCTTCATATGCGGAGATGAGCCGGTCCTTCAGTGCTTGGTACTCGTTGGTTTCTGGCGGGTTGATTTGTTCGATGTCTTCTTTCTCTAGACGAGCGATGACCATTTGTGAGAGCTGGCTTTGGTTTTTCTGAAGACTACTGGTGGCTGCTTCGAAGGTGACGAACCAGAGCCTGGGTTTGTCCCTCCAGAACGGTGGTATTCTCATGGAGAGTGCGATGCCGGCGATCTCCTGTGATGATGCTGCCGGGCTGGTAGTGAGTGTCGAGGTTTCGGGCAGGGATTCGCCTCTGTTTTGTTCCATTGTAGAGAGATTTTTGCAGAATTCCGTCGAGCAGCGTTTGTGCAGCGTTTCGTCCGAGCAGAGTCTTCCCGGGCAGAGTTTCGTCTTGCAGAGGTTGCTTGTTGCTCTTCGGGCAGAGATTTATCTTGCAGAGGTTGCTTGCTGTTCTTTTGGTAGCATATGCCTAGGATCCTTCACATAAAACCAAAATCACTATATGTTTCCATATAAATTTTGAGGAGTTCCCTCGATTACTCATGGATCCCATCATCAGGTCACCATTTTTGTGAACATGGCACCAAATTGGGGTTGAACCCTATACAACAAAAGAAAAATTTGAAAATCGGTTCACGAACGGCGGAGTAATCGTTGAACATACAAAAATAAAAAAAAAATAAAAAAAAATATCCACAGACGAACATAATATAACCTCTCTAACTCTTTTTGGAAGTCGGTTAAAAAATAAAATGCGCGGCCAGAACTAAGAATATTTCCAGTGGCTAGGCCATATTAAGAACTTAAAAAATATATGGACTAATGCTGCCTTTCCACCAGAGCTGAGCGGAGCTATGTTGCGAGAAATGTGTTTTTGAAAACCAATAGAATCGCTTCATTGACATGACTTTGCCATCACATCGCTCAGCGCGGCGATGCTGTTGGTTCTCAAAAACACATTCCTCGCAACACAGCTCCTAGAACCTAAAAGGCCCCATTCACTATCCTGCATTGCAGTCCTGCTGCAGTCCGCCGTGCAGGCCTGCAACACCATTCACTGTCCTGCATAAGCCGGCGGACTGCACGCAGGATAGTGAATGGTGTTGCAGGCCTGCACGGCGGACTGCAGCAGGACTGCAATGCAGGATAGTGAATGGGCCGTTTAAGGCCTAAGGCCTAAAGCTGAGCGGAGCTATGTTGCGAGGAATGTGTTTTTGAAAACCAATAGAATCGCTTCATTGACATGACTTTGCCATCACATCGCTCAGCGCGGCGATGCTGTTGGTTCTCAAAAACACATTCCTCGCAACACAGCTCTTAGACCCTAAAAGGCCCCATTCACTATCCTGCATTGCAGTCATGCTGCAGTCCGCCGTGTGTAGCGAACCCGGTATACTTGACAGACAAGGGGTTATGCCGGCGGACTACACGGTGGCATATGCAGGATAGTGAGGTCTCTTATGCATTGTACAAAGGAGGAAATCATTGACCAAAAAGTTACCTGTCCTGTTTGTTTTTTTTGTTTTTTTTGCCTATATTTTCTAACCCGGTTTTTTGTATTGGTTCTTTTTAATATTATTTGATCATTTTTATTATTACGGTATAATTTTTGAATTTCAGCTCGTGTTTTTTTCTGGAAAAAAAGAAAATACCTTAAATCAAGGTACCTAGAGATACCTTCGACGGAGAGCTGGCGACCAAATTCGTCATGTAGCTTCAGCTGTATTAAAACTCCGGCTACTTCCCTGAACAACCCTCTGATAATCTGGGTGCTAGCAGGCCGTGGGCGGTGGGTGGGAGAAGAAAGTACAATACTATATCGAAAACGGTACTTAACTGTTTTTTAGGGTTCCGTAGTCAACAAGGAACCCTTATAGTTTCGGTCTGTCCGTCCGTGATTGAGATGATGTTGTTAGTAGTGTAAAACACGTTACAAATGTAGGTACATTCATTGACCATACAAAAATTAAAAAAGAAACGGTACTACGGAACCCTATATTGCGCGTGGCCCGACACGCACTTGGCCTGTTTTTTACGTATAAACTTACTAGTAGATACACGTATTACATTACATACTAGATATTTTTCTTCGCTCCTATTGATAAAAGCGTGGACTTACCATAATTGAATAACAGTTATTAATTTATTACTAATAATTTTATAAAATAATAAAAAAAAATATGGATGAACAAATTTAGAACTGAAAATAGATTTGACGGACGTCAGAACTCAAAAAATTTTAAAAGAGGAAGCGCCGAATAAAACCTTTTTTAATGTAGGTAACCTAGGGTAAACAAAAAAATATATATAATACTAGCTGTCCCGGCAAACATTGTTTTGCCATCGTTGAGATTGCGCTCTTGAATTTTTCTGGAAAAAAAAGAAAATAAATTCTTTATCATCTCATTATTTTTATCATCTTTCTTTACAGGCACTCCCTTTATTTCCACGTTATTGGAACGTTGCCACTGGTCCTTTTCGTTCATGGACTTCTTTAGCTTTTCAATTTCATTCTGAAGAATGGGTATATTATCGACCATTGTTTGCATCTTGCCCACATTGCTCTCAACTGTTTCTAGCCTTTCTGTGAAACCTTTGATGGTATCGTGTGCGAATTGAATAGATTGTTTTAAATCGCTTATATCAGATTTGATTGCCTTGATGTCCATCTTTAGGGCATCAAGGGGTGCCAACTGAGTAGTGATGTTGAGGAGCTGTTGGTGCAGTTTCTCAAGGGTTATTGGTGTCGGTGACATCTTCTCTTTGTCCACTTCCTGGCCACCGCTTCGAGCGCTCTTACAAGTGGGGCACTTCCATGACGCCTTGTTTTTGCCTAGCTTACGGGAACTAGTCTCACTGATAGCTGCACAGGTGAAATCGTAGCGTTGATTGCACACACTACACAGCGCACCATCATTAAATTCAGCATCACAACGTGAACAAGCGAACATGACGAAAAATGTTTAGCTTCCCTGACACTAGTACACCGCCGCACGTACGCGTGTTGTTCGAACGTGGCTCTGTGAGCGACTGATGGCTCACAGTCCTGGCTTATGCAGGATAGTGAAGTCTCTTATGCATTGTACAAAGGAGGAAATCATTGACCAAAAATTTACCGGGCTTTCGGGCTCGTTAATTTGTAATTGTCTTTCAATTTTTTTGGTTTCTTTTTGTAATTTTTCTAAATTATTTTTTAGTGTTTGGTTTCTCTTTTTTTTCTATAAATTTCAACTCTTGCGTTGATTTTTTATCATCTCATTATTTTTATCATCTTTCTTTACAGGCACTCCCTTTATTTCCACGTTATTGGAACGTTGCCACTGGTCCTTTTCGTTCATGGACTTCTTTAGCTTTTCAATTTCATTCTGAAGAATGGGTATATTATCGACCATTGTTTGCATCTTGCCCACATTGCTCTCAACTGATTCCAGCCTTTCTGTGAAACCTTTGGTGGTATCGTGTGCGAATTGAATAGATTGTTTTAAATCGCTTATATCAGATTTGATTGCCTTGATGTCCATCTTTAGGGCATCAAGGGGCGCCATCTGAGTAGTGATGTTGAGGAGCTGTTGGTGCAGTTTCTCAACTGTTATTGGTGTCGGTGACATCTTCTCTTTGTCCACTTCCTGGCCACCGCTTCGAGCGCTCTTACAAGTGGGGCACTTCCATGACGCCTTGTTTTTGCCTAGCTTACGGTAACTAGTCTCACTGATAGCTGCACAGGTGAAATCGTAGCGTTGATTGCACACACTACACAGCGCACCATCATTAAATTCAGCATTACAACGTGAACAAGCGAACATGACGAAAAATGTTTAGCTTCCCTGACACACCGCCGCACGTACGCGTGTTGTTCGAACGTGGCTCTGTGAGCGACTGATGGCTCACAGTCCTGGCTTATGCAGGATAGTGAAGTCTCTTATGCATTGTACAAAGGAGGAAATCATTGACCAAAAAGTTACCTGTCCTGTTTGTTTTTTTTTGTTTTTTTTGCCTATATTTTCTAACCCGGTTTTTTGTATTGGTTCTTTTTAATATTATTTGATCATTTTTATTATTACGGTATAGTTTTTGAATTTCAGCTCGTGTTTTTTTCTGGAAAAAAAGAAAATACCTTAAATCAAGGTACCTAGAGATACCTTCGACGGAGAGCTGGCGACCAAATTCGTCATGTAGCTTCAGCTGTATTAAAACTCCGGCTACTTCCCTGAACAACCCTCTGATAATCTGCGTGCTGGCAGGCCGTGGGCGGTGGGTGGGAGAAGAAAGTACAATACTATATCGAAAACGGTACTTAACTGTTTTTAGGGTTCCGTAGTCAACAAGGAACCCTTATAGTTTCGGTCTGTCCGTCCGTGATTGAGATGATGTTGTTAGTAGTGTAAAACACGTTACAAATGTAGGTACATTCATTGACCATACAAAAATTAAAAAAGAAACGGTACTACGGAACCCTATATTGCGCGTGGCCCGACACGCACTTGGCCTGTTTTTTACGTATAAACTTACTAGTAGATACACGTATTACATTACATACTAGATATTTTTCTTCGCTCCTATTGATAAAAGCGTGGACTTACCATAATTGAATAACAGTTATTAATTTATTACTAATAATTTTATAAAATAATAAAAAAAAATATGGATGAACAAATTTAGAACTGAAAATAGATTTGACGGACGTCAGAACTCAAAAAATTTTAAAAGAGGAAGCGCCGAATAAAACCTTTTTTAATGTAGGTAACCTAGGGTAAACAAAAAAATATATATAATACTAGCTGTCCCGGCAAACATTGTTTTGCCATCGTTGAGATTGCGCTCTTGAATTTTTCTGGAAAAAAAAAGAAAATAAATTCTTTATCATCTCATTATTTTTATCATCTTTCTTTACAGGCACTCCCTTTATTTCCACGTTATTGGAACGTTGCCACTGGTCCTTTTCGTTCATGGACTTCTTTAGCTTTTCAATTTCATTCTGAAGAATGGGTATATTATCGACCATTGTTTGCATCTTGCCCACATTGCTCTCAACTGTTTCTAGCCTTTCTGTGAAACCTTTGATGGTATCGTGTGCGAATTGAATAGATTATTTTAAATCGCTTATATCAGATTTGATTGCCTTGATGTCCATCTTTAGGGCATCAAGGGGTGCCAACTGAGTAGTGATGTTGAGGAGCTGTTGGTGCAGTTTCTCAAGGGTTATTGGTGTCGGTGACATCTTCTCTTTGTCCACTTCCTGGCCACCGCTTCGAGCGCTCTTACAAGTGGGGCACTTCCATGACGCCTTGTTTTTGCCTAGCTTACGGGAACTAGTCTCACTGATAGCTGCACAGGTGAAATCGTAGCGTTGATTGCACACACTACACAGCGCACCATCATTAAATTCAGCATCACAACGTGAACAAGCGAACATGACGAAAAATGTTTAGCTTCCCTGACACTAGTACACCGCCGCACGTACGCGTGTTGTTCGAACGTGGCTCTGTGAGCGACTGATGGCTCACAGTCCTGGCTTATGCAGGATAGTGAAGTCTCTTATGCATTGTACAAAGGAGGAAATCATTGACCAAAAATTTACCGGGCTTTCGGGCTCGTTAATTTGTAATTGTCTTTCAATTTTTTTGGTTTCTTTTTGTAATTTTTCTAAATTATTTTTTAGTGTTTGGTTTCTCTTTTTTTTCTATAAATTTCAACTCTTGCGTTGATTTTTTATCATCTCATTATTTTTATCATCTTTCTTTACAGGCACTCCCTTTATTTCCACGTTATTGGAACGTTGCCACTGGTCCTTTTCGTTCATGGACTTCTTTAGCTTTTCAATTTCATTCTGAAGAATGGGTATATTATCGACCATTGTTTGCATCTTGCCCACATTGCTCTCAACTGATTCCAGCCTTTCTGTGAAACCTTTGGTGGTATCGTGTGCGAATTGAATAGATTGTTTTAAATCGCTTATATCAGATTTGATTGCCTTGATGTCCATCTTTAGGGCATCAAGGGGCGCCATCTGAGTAGTGATGTTGAGGAGCTGTTGGTGCAGTTTCTCAACTGTTATTGGTGTCGGTGACATCTTCTCTTTGTCCACTTCCTGGCCGCGTATTGCCAAACTGTATACTGACCCAGACGCCCATAGTCTGTACTGAACTACGTCGCGCTCATTGAAAATTGGAGCAAAGTATATACGAGCTCAGACCAATCTGAGTAGGTATGCACTTTGCTCGCTTGTATGTAAAGCAAACTGTGACATGCGAATATCTGTAACTACCTATACAATGTGTTTAATAATTTCCCGTATATTTTTGTTATGTTGTTGTGTGTGGTTGTTATACCTATCCGTGAAACTGAACAACTTTCCCTAAAACATACCTATTGTGAATTATTTTGGGTTATAACGAAAGAAAACCCGTTGTACGAGTAAGTATTTTGAAAAATTTGAACTGTAAAAATTTGAACTGTAACAATTATAGGTACAGGCTGTTAAAAAAAATGTAAGTGTTTCCAATGACAGTATTTATTAATTTTTCATAAGAAAGATGTACTGACTGACACAATAAATTGTACCTATTTGTAATCGATGTTCAGTGAAAATAATAAAGGGTTCCTTCAATCAACAACAAACAAATAAATTAATGAATCAAGAAAGAAAAATGTCATGATTACTATTTTTGTTTTTTGCCTGTATTGTAACATCGAATTTTGGCTTTTACTACATTTCTTACTAAAGGGGTCACAGAAAGGGGTCGATATTGAAAAATAAAGTGTCTTTAATACATAAATTTGTGTAATCATGTATAATCATAATTAAAGTAAATGTAATCATTAATCAACTACATATGTCTGCACTCGCATGCATTTTGCTCTAAATTATCGATGCCATATTACATACTACACCAGACGCCGAAAAGTATGGACGTCTGGACTCGTATGTATTTTGCTCAAGTATTTTAAAGCAAAATGTATTTCGATTCAGACACGCTCTGAATAGGTATACAGTTTGCTCTTCAACTATAAAGGCAAACTGCGATCGAACTCAGAGCAACCCCGGTCTGGGTCAGTATACAGTTTGGCAATACGCATACCGGTTGGGGTGAGTCGAACAAAATTGAGGTGGTGATCTCCGGCATCACAGACGTTCAGGTACGCACTGATTTACTTAAAAACACGCCTACCAATTTTGTGGCATTTGATAGACATTTAAATACGTACCCTAAAATTAAAAATTTAAAGCATCGATCCGTTATGACGCGAACTGATGATGAAACTCCCAAGCGTCCCAGACTAGACGAGTCACTTGCCGAGCGTCGCTGTCATTATTGTGATAAAACTGGCCATTTGAAGCGGCAATGCTTACAGTTGCGTAATAAAGATAAGCGTGAGGACCCCGATTCTTGCATGCCAGTGGGTAAGTCTAGTAATAAGCAAAATGTTACCCAATGTTCTTATTGTCATAAGACTGGACATTCTGAATCTACTTGCTTTACTAAACAGCGTGATGAAAAATCGAAAAATTTTAAATATTCCAAATTACAGACTATCGGTTAACGTTTGTTCATCTTCTAACGACTCTTTGATTAAAATGTGCTAACGGGCAGGTAGAGCGTCTACTAATTGTTTTGTTGTTCTGTTGCTGAGAATCATGAAAACAAATCCTGGAAATCTGCTATTGGTGAAGTTCAATTAACTTCGAATTGCACTATTTCTAAAAGTACTGGCAAGAGTCTTTTTGAGTTGTTATTTTGATAAATCTCCATCCAAAGTAAACTATCTCTCAGTAGTGAGCGATGCTACAAACGAACAGGAATTATCTGAATTAAGACAAACGGCTAAGTGTAGGATGGACGAGCAAGCGTCAAAAGATAAAAAGCGTTATAAAGCTGTTGTTGTTTTGTTTGGAATAATGTGTTGATTGTTTGTTAAAATTAGTTTCTATATTGCAGTGAACTTATGTTTCATGGTTGTATCTAAATTCTAATCCTTTCTGTTTATTTATCGTTATGAATTGTAACGGTAATTCCTTAATAAAAGACGTAAGTCCGTTGCTGATTGATAAAATGTTTTATTTAAACTGAAAGCTGCTACGCTTTGTTGAAGGAGAACTGAATGATCAATAGTTTTGACTGTGTGATGTGTTGAAAGCTAGTACGCTTTGCTGTGCAGTTGGCCTTGGGGTTGAAAGCTACAACGCTTTACAGAAAAGTGGACTGAAAGCTCTTGTCTGACGCTTTGTCCTTCTGGTTTGCTGAAAGCTACTACGCTTTGCTTTGAAATTGAGTCTGAGAATTTTGATGTTGAAAGCTACAACGCTTTACAGAAAAGTGGACTGAAAGCTCTTGTCTGACGCTTTGTCCTTCTGATTTACTGAAAGCTACTACGCTTTGCTTTGAAATTGAGTCTGAGAATATCTGATATTCATAGTTGATGCTGAAAGCTAGAACGCTTTGCTTATGTGTTACGAGCAGGTGATGCTATAAGCTCCGAGGCTTTGCTAGACGCTGAAACTAAAACGCGATGAAAGCTTTTACGCTTTGCTGTGTGTGTGTGTGTGCTATAGGCGCCTTGCCGTCTAGGCACATCAAACGTCGAGGGAAACGCGAGAGCGCGTTTATGCGCAGAATGGCCGTGTCAGAGATAATAATTAATTTAAAAATTAATTGTACCGGAAGTACTGTACAGACTTCAACCGTCAGCTGTCAACTTGATAACTTGTCGGTTGTCAACGTCATTATAACTGTCAGTGGTGCGTTTGTTCATTAGTCGAGATTTCACTTGCTCGGAGACACTCGGAGAACATCGCCTGCGCCGGGTGTGCGCACTGACTGTATTAAAACTCAAATATGTCGGACACCAATGGCGACCGTGCGGATGTTAATCCATTTAAACCTGCGACATATATATATATATATATATATAAAGGGACTTCACTGTTATCAGGATAGGTCTTTATTGTAAAATGCTGCTTCAAGAGTCAAGACAATGGCGGGGCGTGGGATAAACGGGCTAAACTCGAATAGTACGAAATGATACCACCTTACAATCTCTCTACTACAATTATTAATTGAGTTTCCACTAATAGAGATTATGAAACAACGACAATTATTCGTAATAATTTCCAATTGAAATTATGGCGTCCGCCAAACACGTGAATTGCGAGCGCGATCGACATCGGAATCCTGTTCAAACTACCCTCTCCTTCTCCTTCTTTTTTATCCACAGACAATCAACGATAGTTTTGACTTTTGCCATATTCGGCCAGTGTCATTATAATTGGCCGCCTATTCAGTGTTTAGCGTTACGTCAGAGCGATCGATAACTCTATTTCATTTGGAAATTACCAATTACAATATTAATCTATCAAAAGATCACATTTAAAGTAAAACTATTTCGGCAGCGCCGTCACGGCCAACCCTGACAGTCGCGCGTCCTCGCGCGTTACCTCATGGTTTACTCTTCAGTACCAGCAAAACAGATATGGCAACTGCTAATACCCGCTCGGGCATTATTCCTGACATATTATGCGAAATAGGTGAAAGCTTTAGCAGGGAAACAAAGAGTGGAGCACTGTGGCCCCGTCTTTTTTTGAGGCAAATGCTGACTGGACGCACTAGGCCCTTTTGTTTTACGTCATAACTCAAGTCTCTTAGCTCATACGCTCTTTATCTCGTTCTGCAGACCGGGCATACTAGCCCCTTTCATCCAACCACCATTACCAAGACATACATGTCGTGTAGACCGGGCGTAGCGCCCAGGGCCTTTTATCTAGTAATCAATGTATGGAACAAAACTCTACTGATCCGGGCGCGAAGCCCCCTCAACCTGGAGAAACCAAAACTTAGCTAGCCCAGGCGCGAAGCCACTACAACCACGAGTAACCAAGACTCATCTGGCCCGGGCGCGAAGCCACTACAACCAGGAGAAACCAAGACTCAGCTGGCCCGGGCGCGCAGCCACTACAACCAGGAGAAACCAAAACTCAGCTGGCCCGGGCGCGAAGCCACTTCGACCAGTAAACCAACACTCAACTGGCCCGGGCGCGAAGCCACTTCAACCAGTAAACCAAAACTCAACTGGTCCGGGCGCGAAGCCACTTCAACCAGTATGACAAATAACAAAATGTGGATGGGGCGTAGTAGGTTCACCTACAAATACACCTTAAAAACAACAAGAGCTGATAATGAATCTCACTTGCTTATTCACCACGGCCTGGTAAGTGCCCTCGTGAATGTTATCTGATATCAAGCTAAAGTCTAGACATGCTTCAGACCGCCTGCCCTCCACGAGAGGCCGGCACGGCCCCCACAGGAACAAGAAATGGAACAGCAAAAAAAAATATGGAAAAGGCGCAAGCGACAAAATGGCTTCCGTCGCGCAATCCAAAAACCACAGATACACTTCATACAAGCCATGGGCAAATCACAGTGTATGCCGAACCAATCCATGCACAAACCCTGGAAGCCCAAACCACTCTCCCCTTTCGGCAAAATCAGAACCCCCCTTCTTACAGAGGTCCCTCAGATTGACTACTCTGCGCTACAAAAGTTGACCAACCATGCCACGCCATGGGCAATCCAAAGACAGAGACACGACGAACACCGACAATAAACTTCAACTTCCCAGCCACTGCCGAGAAAAACGGACATCGCCACAGCCAAACCATCAAGGCGTCGTGTCGCCTTAACATGTGTGCTCGAGACTGGTATAATTCTGTTAACTCTGCTGGTAGCGTTTCATTAACAGTTAAATCTTCCTGACGGATTCCCTCTTTATTAATGACCGCCGTCTCGGCCCAGTTTGTTTCAAATGCATTTCAGAATATCAATGAATCAGATTTTACATGACATTTCGCGACAATTATACACGTTTTCCTCATGTCTAAACCATTTAACGTTACCTTATTAAAAAAAATTAACAAGAAACGATACGCAAAGCAACCAAATGTCACATTTTTTTTAAATCCGTCATGACAGGACTTGAATGGATTTTATGAAGTTAAGTCTCGAACATTGAGCGTTCAAAAGATAAAGATCGGATTAGCTGTGAACTCGTTTAATTTTTGTTGGTGAAATTCAATTCATAGTTACAAAACGCGTTCATACGTTTTCAACCCGGTTCAGTGTGCACTAAGTGCGTTTAATAATGCCCCTGACCCTAACTTGACCGCACACTGCTTACAAACTCAAAATCTGCAAGGTCTAGAAAACCGATTTTTTTTTTACACAAGTAACTTCAGCTCATGAAGATCAAATGCTCAAGATGAAAACCCGATCACTGAAAAATATGCTCGATAGTTTCCTTTTTACAAAAAAAAAAAAAAAACATTGCTTCAGACACACCCCTGCTTGGATCCTCGAAGTTCACCGTCCCTTCCCCAAGACTTTTCAATATCCAAAAAGGCAATGATAAAACCTAAATTTGCTTAAATCATTAAAGTTCGTCTTTCATTCAAGCAAAACCAACTTGGCGATAGTTCCGCGTCGTCTTCCCCCCACCCGGCACACGAAAGACGGGCGCGAGTGTGAAGAGAGAAAGACGATGCCCGATTACTTGGGTCAGTTGCCCTCTTAATTTCTTTGGTGAAATTACACCTTAGAGTAAAATAACAATATGCACTTGAGGGATTTTAATCCACCTGAATCCACACACAGATACGTCAAGCCTAGTAGTCAAAACATTGAAATCACAAGCACTGGTAAACTCAGTTCACTTAAGTTCTTTAAATGCATTGCTTAATGCCTTGCTATAACTTCGTAAAACGTAGTTACTTGACCGAAAAATAGCCCTAGATCATCTCGCTGTCATCAATAAAAGTTGCACGCATTAGGTCGTACATACCGCACGCATTTACATTAAGGCGCTCCCCCACGGAGACACCGTAATTCACCGTATCCAAAGCACCACAAACTCATAATTTGAAAGCTATAATAAAAATACAGCAACAATCTCCAGCATATCAACATTCCTTTCTCCGTCTTCAATTTCCTATTTTTGTTCATTACACCCATGATACCAGCCTCCAGAGCAACACCAATCCATCAAAACCGAAGCATACGACAATAGATGGACAATTTCATGAACCACACATTCCACGCTTGAATCCACTTTTTAGATCAATCTTGAACCAAGATAAGCAAAAAAATAGGATCCCTGCGGGATCCCGGCAACGCGTCAAATGCATGGCCAAGGTCGCCCGCTCCGGGGATGGCCTTAATTAGAGAATATTCAATTGATTTACTCGCCGTTTCTAAACCTTTTATACTTGACAAACGCCTTGACGTTTATTAGGTTGTACTTAGGGTGTGCACCGTAACAATTAAAAAAAACTTGAGAGGTGTCAAGGGACACCCGAACGGAACGAAGCCACTTCTTTAAGTTCAAAAAAAAAAAAACTGGCACATAATGTACACTCAAAAAAACGCCATCCACCGACGCCTAGGAATACCAACAACGCGTCGCCATCCATTAATAAAAACGCCATCTAGTTGGTGCACAGGAACACGCCATCCGCCCCCAACATGCAGGCACTAACAAAAAAAGTATCGAGGTCAAATATCGTTCTGTCTAGCCTTCAGATTTACGCCGAACGAAACGAAGTCAAAATAAATTAAGTTGGCATAGCTACTGTACTACCTTGCCGACTCTAGGAACCATGCGAAGATCGCTCGTAAGTATTGCATTCTGTCAACTTTAAAAAAATAACATTGGTCTTATTTCTTTCTAATTACTCCATATCATAAGTTCATCGAAAAACCTCTTAGCAGCTTTCAGAATGACAATCTCAAACCTTCCATGCGTTAAAAACCATTCTACTGCTTATTAAGTTCTATCCAAGTTACATACATGCAAAAAAAAACGACATTCTCCCCGCACTAGAAACATCTGTCACTTCACCGTCAATCACAGTATGGTATTATTTGTGAATAGAAAACATGACAATTTTTTTTACACACGTGTCAATAATACTGCACCGCCCGATTACATAATTACTTACGTCATTACGAATATACATGGAAAAAAAACTGAGATTGCATAGTACTATAGTATACACTATACTTTTAATAAGTGTTGGTAAAAATAGCACTAGCAATAATTATAATCAATTATTGTGAAATGTCCATTAGCAATGATTAATCGTACTTGCCAAAAACACGATTGCCAACATTATCGCAAGCAGCAACAGTCCGCGATCACGATAAAAATCTCGTCCGCGCTTCTAGCAAATAGCAAAGCAAACAACAAACACTTAGCATGCCGTGACATCAAAGTTATCAGAAAATAGCATTAATTCCCGTTACTACTTTTAATAAATAGGCAAGTCGAACCGTTGTCAAATAAAAATGGAAAGGCCTCACCAGTTTTTGTCGTTATTGTACCTCGCGTCTTGCGCTCGCACATGTGAACTTCCCTCCTCAACGATCGCTCGCTTATGGTTTTGTTCTCAATGTCGTTGGTGCAGATTTTCCTCGGAATTCAGATTGAATTAGCCCGTCGATCCCACTTCTGATAAAGGGACTTCACTGTTATCAGGATAGGTCTTTATTGTAAAATGCTGCTTCAAGAGTCAAGACAATGGCGGGGCGTGGGATAAACGGGCTAAACTCGAATAGTACGAAATGATACCACCTTACAATCTCTCTACTACAATTATTATTGAGTTTCCACTAATAGAGATTATGAAACAACGACAATTATTCGTAATAATTTCCAATTGAAATTATGGCGTCCGCCAAACACGTGAATTGCGAGCGCGATCGACATCGGAATCCTGTTCAAACTACCCTCTCCTTCTCCTTCTTTTTTATCCACAGACAATCAACGATAGTTTTGACTTTTGCCATATTCGGCCAGTGTCATTATAATTGGCCGCCTATTCAGTGTTTAGCGTTACGTCAGAGCGATCGATAACTCTATTTCATTTGGAAATTACCAATTACAATATTAATCTATCAAAAGATCACATTTAAAGTAAAACTATTTCGGCAGCGCCGTCATATATATATATATATATATATATATATATATATATATATATATGACGGCGCTACTTCATTTAGTTTGAATTTGCCGCGTAATAACTTTTGTGTATTATTTGTAAATCTATGGAGCTAAGTGACATTGACATTTGACAGGACTAGAGCACATGTATTCTTTTTGGCACATGTAAAATAGAAAGAAGGTTATGATCTATTATTTTAGTGAGAATTATAATATTAGAAATTATTACAAACGGGTAAAGCAATAGCTTTAAATGTTGTTTTCTCTGTCAGAGCAACTCAGTTCTAGTTGTTGTTTTACTGTTATCCAAGGATTATAAAAAGACATTATAAAACAACATTTTTGCAGCTGATTCCCAATAATAATGGACAAATTGAAATTCGAATTCATGGTCAAGGCTAGTGAAGCTGATGGGAAGACAAATATTATTTGTGTAACGTCATTTACAGAGTTGGACGGTCGCTCCTTTGTGTTCCCAGATAAATTACAACCTGTAAAATTACACGATGCAATAATACAGACCCAAATCTTTCAAAAAGTAAAGACTACTTTACAAAAACGTCATGACAAAAGGCAGGTATGGATTTCTATGAATTCAGAAATGAAGACGATTTATTGTGACGAAGATGGAAATAGACAATTTATGGGATACCTTTTGGAAGAAAAAGAAACACCACGCACCTCAACGACAGGAATCTCGGAAGAATCGTTAACAAGAATCATGGAAAGCTTCGCTGAAATGAAGTCCGAGTCATCAAGACCTTTCAATGTGGGGAAAATGGCCGAAAATTTTGTTATGGAAATTTTTAGGTTATTTTTAGAAGATTCCTCTAAAGACTGGTATAGCTCAATGCTCATTAAACATACAATAAATTCAGGATGGGCTATTTGGAAACAAAATTTTTGTGAGACATATGCAGATAAGGGTTGGTCTCCAATCAGGTATGCAATGTTATTTAAATATATAAGTCCATTGATAAACAAACTCTGATTGATCTGATTGCTACAGGATTGCCGAATTTCATTGCAGATAGGATTGATAGGAATAGCTTAAAGGAATCTCAAGATTTATTCAATAATATAAGAAGTTAAGAGCACATTATAAATAAAAAAACATTTGATAAACAAATAGCAGTTTCCGAAAGTAAAATTAAAGAGAAAGGTGCAAAGCCGATGGTTATTCCATGTAAGATTTGTGAAAAAGAAAATAAAGGTACACGTTACCACCCTGAATCCCAATGTTGGTTTAAAATTAAAAATAATGATAGATCAAGAAAAGATCAGATAAGGAGTGTAAACAATTCAGAATTAGAGACTGAACTAAATGAAATTAACCCAAAAAACTAGTAGTGCCGCCATTAATAAAAATTAAATTACTAATAAATGATATTTTGGAAATATCAGGAATCTATGATTCAGGATCTAATGTGTCTTTAATAAATTCAAAGTTATTATCTTTAAAAAATATACCAACTTATAATAAAAGAGCAGGTTTAGAAACAATTAATGGCGTAAAAAAATCAATAGGAATGGTAACATTAAAAATAAAAATTTTTGAAATTGAGAAACATGTCGATGTTTTTGTTATAGATGAAGAAAATTTCGACTATAATTTTCTAGTTGGATTAGATTGTATACAAAAATTTAAGTTAACTCAAAATGAGAACTTAGAGATCATGCAAAATATCAATAATAAGAAAGTTAAACAACCTAAAATTACAAAACAAATTCCTGGCAGTTCAGGTGATGACATAAGGATAAATAAAAATGAAAAAACAAGTTATTTTTCCGGGATATGAAGTAAACTTTAATGAAAATATAATAGTTGATAATTTTGATATTTCAATAAACCATTTAGATTATAATAAAAGATATGTTATTGATCAATTAATATGCAAATATAATTCTATTTTCGCTAAAGATAAATTCGATATAGGCACGGTAAAAGGTTATGAAGCACATATTGACTTGTTGATAGATAAGTACTGTAGTAAGAGGCCATATAGGTGCTCTATGGAGGATATGAAAGAAATTGAACATCAGGTATCAAAATTACTAGAACATAATTTAATTGAAGAGTCATATAGCCCTTTTGCTGCTCCTGTAACATTAGCATTTAAAAAAGAAGAAGGAAAAAAATCAAGGCTTTGTATAGATTTTCGAGAGTTAAATAAAATTATAGTTCCCCAGTCGCAACCTTTCCCTCTAATCGAGGATTTAATGGTCAAAACAAGGAAATGTAATTTTTTTTCAACTTTTGATGTGAATTCAGCGTTCTGGTCAATACCACTTAAGATTGAAGATAGGCAAAAAACTGCATTTGTTACCCAGAATGCACATTATCAATGGACTTGTTTACCCTTTGGCTTAAAAACTTCGCCCGCCATATTTCAAAGAATTCTTAGTAGTATAATAAGAAAGCACAAACTGTCAGATTTTACTGTGAATTATGTAGACGATATTCTAGTATTTTCAGAAACATTTGAGAAACACGTAGAGCACTTATCTTTATTAATGGAGGCAATCTTAAAAGAAGGTTTTAAATTAAAATTCACGAAATGTAACTTTGCACAAGACTCTGTGAAATATCTAGGACACATAATAAGTAACAACACTGTCACACCCCTTAAAGATAACTTAATTGCGATAAAAGAATACGCTATATTAAAACAAATTCAGCCTAACGGTGATGAAAAACCTTGCGCATATTTTTCAAAAAAAATTAAACGATTCCCAAAAAAGGAGAAAAGCTATATATCTTGAGTGTTTGGCTATAAAAGAGGCGGTTAAGTATTGGCAGCACTGGCTTATAGGAAAAACATTCACGGTTTTCTCAGATCACAAACCTTTAGAAAAATTAAACATTAAGGCCAGAACCGATGAAGAACTGGGAAATCTAACGTTTTATTTGTCGCAGTTCGATTTTAAAATAATATATTCTCCGGGGAAATATAATATAGAGGCAGATACTTTAAGCAGAAACCCAGTGATAGAACCATGTGAAAATGAAAAAAATAGTTTAAAAGTAGTTAATTTTGTTAAAATTGAAGACATACAAAAAGACCAAAAAAACAATGAAGATATAAAACAGAATACAAATAAACTTATTTATAAACATAATGTTTATTATAAAAAGGTAGGCAAACATGAAAAGATTGTACTAACTGAAGAGTTCAGTAAATATATCATAAAACAAGTACATTACTACTACTGTCACATAGGAAGAAAACAAGTTGAAAACAAAATAAAACCATTTTATCAAGCTAAAAATTTATTAGATAATATAAAAAAAATATGCGAAAACTGCGATGTTTGTATAAAGAATAAGTCTAGAACGGCATACAAGTTTGGACTAATGTCTTACTTAGGACCGGCCACCTATCCGTTTGAAATAGTGTCTATAGATACCATAGGTGGATTTGGTGGGGTGCGCTCAACAAAAACATATTTGCACCTCCTAGTAGATCACTTCACTCGTTACGCCTATATTTTAACTTCCAAAACACAAAGTGCAAATGAATTCTAGTTGTTGTCTTACTATTATCCAAGGATTATAAAAAGACATTATACACACACTGGCAAAATTAGCGGAACATAGTCAAAAAGGGGCACAACTTGAACTCAAGTGGGTCGGGCTGTCTGAAATCCTTTTATATAGTTTCTAAGCTCATTTAAGAAATAAAATATTGAACAAAACTGGCAATTTGAGAGATTTTTATTGCAATTATGCCATAATAAATGTTTTTCGATGATTGGACGTTGTAAGTGTTTCTGATAAGAATGGCGATTTTAGCGGGGTTCAAGGTATGCCAGCTCATTTGATTGTTTGGTTTTTGGAAGAACACATTGCTTAGATATAAAATTAGTGATTTCCCAGCATCTACGACAGCTAGAGCTGTAACCACGATAGAGAAAGGTCACACCTACCGTTCGGTCAGTCAGGCCTTAGGTGGGTCAGCTTCCGTGGTCCATCGTAACTTTCAACGCTACAGAGAGACTGGATCTTACGTCTGGAGACGAGAACAAGGCAGATATCGGGTGACATTGGTTCAGGATGACCGTTTTGTTAGGGTACAACCCTTAAGAAATCGACCTCAAACTGCATTGCATACACGAAACCTGTCGGAACAGATCCGAGATGTACGTGTGAGCGATTGTACAGTAAGAAGAAGACTCAAAGAAGTTAATTTAAACTCAAAAGTGCCAGCAAGGGCACCAGAACTTGAGACAGGACACCAAAGAGCTAGGCTAAGATATGCGCGTGAACATCAAAATTTGACAAGTGTATGAAATCGTATGCTGTACAGTGATGGGAGCAAATTCTGTGTAAATTTTGTTGACAGGCGATAAAGAATGTGGATAAATCGTAAGGAACGCTATAGACCATCAAACTTAACGGAAACAGTGGCCTATCATGCAGGCTTCGAAATGGTTTGGGGTGGCATATGACTTGGAGCCCGCACGGAGCTGATGATTGTTAATGATGGTACTTTGACAGTACACGGCTAAAGCACAGATGTCCTAGAACTGCATGTTGTGCCTTTTACACAAGTTTAGGCAGTAGCTTCAATTTTATGCGCGTCCATAGAGTAAAAAAATCAGGCATTATTACCTAAATTATGCTGGCGTAGCCTAGGTGGAGAGGCCAGCACGGTCTACGGATATGGATCCGATTGAGGACGTGTGGCACATCAATGGGTGAACGGTACGAGTTAAACCTCCAGCTCCAAAATCTGTTCAGGAGCTCGAGTTGGCGCTACTGGAGGAGTAGGAGAATATTCCACAGGAAATGATTGACAATCAAAATGCAAGCATGGAATGGCGTATCCAGGCCCTCTTGAGATCCATTGAAGGCATTAAACGCTTTTAACATGGCATTTCTTAAGTAAAAATGGAGAATTTAACTTAAAAAATTACTGCTGTAATTTCAAAGATTTTCTTAATTTTTGATTTTTGCTGATTTTTTTTCTTTTTACACGATTTCATGCCATAAATTTATATCAGTTTTATTTTTTAATCATCAATTATTAAATTAATAAAGAAATAATATATACAAATAAGCGAATAATTTACAAAAAAACTGAAAATTTTGTTATGTTCCGCTAATTTTGCCGGTGTGTATATATATTATGCAAAATAAGCGGTTCCATTGAAATTTGAAAAATGATAATAATAAGGTTAGTAAAATAAGAGGTAAAAAGGAATAAGAATGACAATCATAATATTAAAACTAAATAAATATACATTTAAAATAAATGTTACAATAAACAATGATGACTTAAAAGAGGAAAATAAAAATATTATACGATATTATCTCGAAAAAACGTATAAAAACGAGAAACTATTAAAAGCCGTCCCTAGACAAAACCAATAATCCATTCCACTTGAGTTTGTATCATTGACGCGATTTGTATCATGCGATTGGAACGGCAAAAACCACGGTCGTAAGTATTATCGACTTATCGTTGTAGGTGCTAAGTGGAACGCACCCAAAATAGAAAGATCGCGATGTATTTTATATTAAAAATCTATTTCATTCAATTGATCAAGAAATAAAACATATTTAATAGTTCCTTATTTGTTTCTTTGTTATTAAGATGGTAGAAATGAGCAAACGCACTCAAATTGCTCAAAACTACATAATCAAAATAAAATATAATCAGCTGATCTATTGAAAATCCGCCATCTTGATCTTATCCACACTCTATACAAGGGTGATGCCCTGTATAAGCGTTGTGTTATTTTGTATGGAAGTTACAACAGCGTTATACAGGCCTTATGTCAAAAAAATGATTATTAGTAGAAAAAATCTTACGCAGCCTCTATACACCCTGAGTAACTTTTTATTAGTAAGACCGATAATCCTTAACAGAGTTATGGGCCCAGTACGGCCATCGGTTTTATCGAAGATAATTACGTGTAAAAAGAAAAAAAATGTCGAAAGAAAAATACCAAATTGTTCCTTTCGCGGGGGACAATTACAACGCATGGGAATTTCGTCTGAAAAGTATCCTGCGGGATAATGGAGTAATAGAGGCGATCGAAAAGGAAGATTTCAGAAAATCTAAGGATAACAAGCAATTAGAAGCTAAGGCCCAGGCTATCATAATAGCAGCAACCGCCGATAGTCACCTCGAGTACTTGAAGGATAGATCTGCTTGCCAAATGATTAGAAGCATGGAGGACAGCTTTAAGAAGAAAGGTACACCATCTAAATTATTTATAAGAAGAGAGTTGTCCGATATGAAGTTCGATGAACGAAAGCCTTTATTAGAACATTTTATTGATATGGAAAAGCTATTTGCACAACTCGGGGATGCTGGCAGTGAGCTCTCGGAGGAAGAAAAGGTTAACTATTTACTCCTATCCATGCCGAAATCCTATGAAGGCATTATCACGGACTTGGAAACTGTGGAGGAATTGAAAGTGGACTTTGTGAAAAACAGACTGCTTGGGGAAGAGGAAAAACGGAACAGAGGAGCGACCAAATCCCTTGACTCTTCAGTCTTCTTGTGTTATGGATGTGGACGCCCCGGACACAAGAAATTCCAGTGTAGGAGCACTCAGCAGGCACGATACAGGACTGGTGACTGGAAACATCACGGCCGTGGACGTAGCGACTGGAAGTACAACGGAGGCCGAGACGACAGTAAGGCAACTCGTCATCAGACCCAGGGTCTGTAGAGGAAAGTCATTTCTTACAGACACAGAAAATACTGAAGGTAACAAATTTGTAAGTTTTATGTCATTTAGCCCTGACACCGAACAGCAGAATAAAAATATTTATTTAAAAATTTGTTGGGTTGTTGACTCAGGTAGTTCATTTCATCTTGTAAATGACATAAGTTTATTCTTTAATTTCGTCTCAGACGGGTCCAGCGGCCCAGCACAAAGCGGAGGAGAAGGCACGGACTGGTTTTAGTGGGTAGAGCTGCGGCCAACTTACCATCCTCTCGGCCGCAGCGAATCCCACATACCCCGGTGGTCCTTCCCCAGTGCCGCCGGGCATGCTGAAGCGCATTTCCCGTCTTGAAAAAAAAATTGTAAATTGGATAAGCCGATTAAAATTTCAGCTGCCAAAAATGGTGTTGATTTAGAGGCTGTTGGTGTAGGAAAAATAAAATGTTATATAAGTGACTTTAGAGTTGATATTATATTAAATGATGTGTATTATGTACCGCAATTAAGAAAAAAATTATTATCTGTATCGAAAATGGAAAAGCATGGTTTAAAGATCATCTTCAATAAAGGGGAAGTTAAAGTTTTCTCACAAACCAATGAATTGCTTATGGTTGGGCATAGACTAGGGTCCCTTTATTTTGTAGAATTAAAAGTAAAATTTAAAGATTGTTATTATGGTGCAAAATCAGACACCAATGATAATTCAGTAGAAATTTGGCACAAACGATTTTCTCACTTAAGCTATAGTAGTTTAAAAACTTTAGTAAATAAAAATATGGTTGATGGTTTAACTGATTTGAAAGAAAAAAATTTAGAAAATAGGCATTGTGAACCATGCATACTTGCTAAAATTACATGCCTTCCTTTTAATGGGAAAATGTTATGGCTAGGAAACCATTAGAACTAGTACATACCGATGTTTGTTCTGTTAGCCCTTCTACGTGGGACGGGTATAAACACTTTGTTACTTTCATAGACGATTTTACCCACTTCACCGCAGTTTACTTATTAAGAGACAAGTCTGAGGTTTTTGAATATTTTAAGACTTATTATAATTATGCTAGTAATGATGGTTATGGTATATTGAAGTTAAAATCAGATAATGGTGAGTACATTTCTAGAAATTTTAAATCCTTTTGTGATGAAAAAGGCATAGTATTGCAGTATACGGCTGCATATAATCCCGAAATGAACGGAGTAGCTGCAAGAATGAATCGTACTCTGACTGAAAAGGCACGTGCATTATTGTTAGATTCACAGCTTACTAAAGAGCTTTGGGGCGAGGCCCTGCGTTATGCGGTATATGTCACTAATCGTAGTCCCACTGCTTCCCTTAATGTTACACCATTTGAAATGTGGGAAGGAAGACGTCCTAATGTGTCTAATTTTAGAATATTTGGGTCATCTGCATATGCCCATATTCCCCAAAAATTCCGTATGAAGTTGGACCCTCGTGGTGTGAAATTGAAAATGGTTGGGTATGCTCCGGGGGGATACAGATTAAGGGATGCTAATGAAAGGAGGATACGCATAGAACGGAATGTATTGTTTAGGGAGGAAACATGTTCAGAGTCCCCTGAAACGGTTAGTATTGAAGTGGAGTCTCTCTCGGATGGGAACAAGAAGGATGGTGGTAGTAGTCCTGAGGAAGCCATAACTCCTTTAATTTCTGATAAAACTCAAACCTATGGTACTGAGAAAGTGTTAACTTCTGATAATAATTTAGAGTCATTACAACCTGAGGGAACGGATACAGATAATGTTAATTCTAGGGAGAAAAGAAAGAAAAATAAACCAAAATATTTACAAGATTTTGTCACTAATGATTCAGATTTAGGTGATATATTAATGGCATCATTTTTATCTTGTTCTAATGATAACGTCCCAGAAAAGTATAACGATATAGATTCTTATGACGATAAAGATAGATGGTATGAAGCGGTTAACGAAGAAATGAAATCTTTAGAGGACAATAAGACTTGGGAAGTTGTAGAAAGACCAAACGATGTTAAGTTAATTGATTGTAGATGGATTTTTACAAAAAAGGCGGGTAACATAATATATAAAGCTAGGTTAGTTGCAAGGGGATTTCAACAGGAAGGTAGTTTTACCGAAATTTATTCTCCCGTTTTGAAATTACAAACTCTCAGAGTTCTTTTATCATTAGCTGTTCAAAGGAACTATTTAATTCATCAAATGGATGTTAAAGGTGCTTTTCTCCATGGTGAAATTAATGATGTTGTATACTTAAAGCCCCCACCTGGTGTAAATATAAATAAAATTATGTCTTGAAATTGAAAAAATCACTTTACGGTCTTAAAAAATCTTCTAAGAATTGGTACAATAAATTTTATGATGTTATGAAAAGTAAAGGGTTTCAAAGAGCAGAAAGTGATTATTGTTTATATTCTAAGGATGGTATTTACATTTTATTGTATGTGGACGATTTGCTAATTTTAGGCGAGGACAATTCAAGGATAAATAATGTTAAAGAAATTTTAAGCACAGATTTTAAAATGAAAGATCTAGGATGTAAAAATTTAAAATATCTCGGTATTAATATTATTCAAGATAGTGACTGTTTGTATATTAACCAGAAAGAGTATTTAGAATCTATATTGACAAAGTTTGGTATGTCCGAAGCAAATGTTAGAGAATCACCCATGGAAGTAAATGTTAATCTTGATGATTGTACAGTTGGTTACTCTTTAGAGCATAAATGCAGAGCTTGTATAGGTTCTTTAATGTATGCTGTAGTAGGTTCAAGACCTGATTTGTGTGCTGCTGTTTCTTATTTAGCAAGATATCAATCTAGACCATCAGAAAGATTATGGCAATGCTTGAAAAGAATTTTAAGATATGTTAAGGATACCATTAATTATAATTTAAAATATAATAAGAATTGTAATTCTGAACCACTAGTTGGATATGCTGATTCTAGTTTTGCTGTAGATAAAGATAGGAAATCTATAACTGGTTATGTATTTAAAGTATTCGATAACAGTGTTATTTGGCGTTGCAAAAAGCAGAGCACTGTAGCTTTAAGCACTACTGAGGCAGAGTTATACTCCCTCAATGAAGCCACTCTGGAAGCTTGTTGGATTAGGAAATTGTTAAATGAGTTGGACGTTACTTGTAATACCACTACCATATATGAAGACAATAAAACCGAATCGAAAAATCGGAATGAGGGAGATAAAAAGAGTAGGGAGGGGGGGAAACCATTATTTCTGGACGTGCTTCCATATCTAAATTTAAGCACATATATGATAGCTACATTCATGCCAAGTTTCATGCTTTCTTCAGGAATTATACTTTTGGTCTTAGAAAAACATCATATTTCCAAATTCTAATTTTTTTCAGGATATTCCAAGACATTTCCAAGACACATCATCAGCAACAGAACCAAATTTTACAGTACAATATAGAAACGGACTAATTTTTGTCAACATCAATTTCGTAATACGGCCAAGAACAATTTGGGATATATTCAACAGAATATTTTAAATTAATAGATAGTAGATACTGTACCTTGTTTCTTCACCAGACCTGCAATATAGGGACCGTGCAGAGCGACGACACTGCCACAAGTGGCGAATAGCCGAAACTTTTACAAATTTTGAAAATAAAAAAAATTACAGGTGTGTATACAGGTGCGTCAAGAATGTCTAGGGGGGGTATTAGATTATCATTTATAGAATGCCTGATGTCCATTCTCGTTAAAAATATTAACAGGCCCTTAGTAGAAAGGATGGAGAGTAACAAATTATACTTTTGGTCTTAGAAAAACATCATATAATTTCCAAATTCTAATTTTTTTCAGGATATTCCAAGACATTTCCAAGACACATCATCAGCAACAGAACCAAATTTTACAGTACAATATAGAAACGGACTAATTTTTGTCAACATCAATTTCGTAATACGGCCAAGAACAATTTGGGATATATTCAACAGAATATTTTAAATTAATAGATAGTAGATACTGTACCTTGTTTCTTCACCAGACCTGCAATATAGGAACCGTGCAGAGCGACGACACTGCCACAAGTGGCGAATAGCCGAAACTTTTACAAATTTTGAAAATAAAAAAAATTACAGGTGTGTATACAGGTGCGTCAAGAATGTCTAGGGCGGGTATTAGATTATCATTTATAGAATGCCTGATGTCCATTCTCGTTAAAAATATTAACAGGCCCTTAGTAGAAAGGATGGAGAGTAACAAATTATACTTTTGGTCTTAGAAAAACATCATATTTCCAAATTCTAATTTTTTTTCAGATTAATACAAGACAAAGTACATCCACCACCACAGAATCATATTTTAATATTGAATATAGAAAAGGCGAAATATTCGTCAACGCAAACTTCAGGATATACCCGCATTCTTTAAGAAGATTTTGGTACTTTGTCAGCCAAGCAGCTAAATTTATTTTCAAAAGAAATTAAAACAAAATTACAGGTGTGTATACAGGAGCCCTTAGTAGAAAGGATGGAGAGTAACAAATTATACTTTTGGTCTTAGAAAAACATCATATTTCCAAATTCTAATTTTTTTTTTAGGATATTCCAAGACAAACTGCAGCAACATCTACAGAATCATATTTTAGTGTTGAATTTCGAAATGGCGAGATATTCGTCAATATGAACTTTGTGATTTACCCGCATTGCCTAATAAGAGTTTGGGGCCTAGCAAGCCAAGCCTTTAAATTTATTTTCAGAAGAATATAAAAAAAATTACAGGTGTATACAGGTGCGTCAAGAATGTCTAGGGGGGGTATTAGATTATCATTTATAGAATGCCTGATGTCCATTCTCGTTAAAAATATTAACAGGCCCTTAGTAGAAAGGATGGAGAGTAACAAATTATACTTTTGGTCTTAGAAAAACATCATATTTCCAAATTCTATTTTTTTTTCAGGATATTCCAGGACATACGGCTGCAACTACATTTACAGAACCAAATTTTAGTGTTATATGTCGAAATTGCAGGATATTCGTCAATATTAACTTTGTAATTCACCCGAATTTCCTGCGAACAGTTTGGGGCCTAACCAGCCAAACCTTTAAATATATTTTCGGGAAAAAATAAAAAAAAATTACAGGTGTGTCTACAGGTGCGTCAAGAATGTCTAGGGGGGGTATTAGATTATCATTTATAGAATGCCTGATGTCCATTCTCGTTAAAAATATTAACAGTAGAAAGGATGGAGAGTAACAAATTATACTTTTGGTCTTAGAAAAACATCATATTTCCAAATTCTAATTTTTTTTCAGGATATTCCAAGATCGGCAGCAACATCTACTGAATCAAATTTTTCTGTAAAATATCGAAACGGCGAAATATTTGTTAGCATAAACTTTGTGATTCGCCCGCGTTTCATAAGAACAATCTGGGGTAACAGTTCTAACCTAACCTAACCAGCCAAGCCTTTAAATTTATTTTCAGAAGAATATAAAAAAAAATTACAGGTGTGTATACAGGTGCGTCAAGAATGTCTAGGGGGGTATTAGATTATCATTTATAGAATGCCTGATGTCCATTCTCGTTAAAAATATTAACAGGCCCTTAGTAGAAAGGATGGAGAGTAACAAATTATACTTTTGGTCTTAGAAAAACATCATATTTCCAAATTCTAATTTTTTTTCAGGATATTCCAAGATCGGCAGCAACATCTACTGAATCAAATTTTTCTGTTTAAATATCGAAACGGCGAAATATTTGTTAGCATAAACTTTGTGATTCGCCCGCGTTTCATAAGAACAATTTGGGGTAACAGTTCTAACCTAACCTAACCAGCCAAGCCTTTAAATTTATTTTCAGAAGAATATAAAAAAAATTACAGGTGTGTATACAGGTGCGTCAAGAATGTCTTTTTTTTTTTTAGGAAGGGAAATGCATTACGCATCCCCCGCCCCCTCGGGGGAGGGGCAGGGGTATGTCGGACTCCCTCCGTAGGTTTACCGACTAAAACCCCCCCATGCCCTCGTCAACGCTACACGCGGAGGAGCGGGATCGTACATTCAACCGCGTCCTCCGCCGCGCTTGCCGCTTCCGGCATCACTTCGGCTGCAGCAGCCTTTGCCGCCGCCTATCTGCGCCGAGAGGCTCCCCGGGGCGTCAAGAATGTCTAGGGGGGGTATTAGATTATCATTTATAGAATGCCTGATGTCCATTCTCGTTAAAAATATTAACAGGCCCTTAGTAGAAAGGATGGAGAGTAACAAATTATACTTTTGGTCTTAGAAAAACATCATATTTCCAAATTCTAATTTTTTTTCAGATTAATACAAGACAAAGTACATCCACCACCACAGAATCATATTTTAATATTGAATATAGAAAAGGCGAAATATTCGTCAACGCAAACTTCAGGATATACCCGCATTCTTTAAGAAGATTTTGGTACCTTGTCAGCCAAGCAGCTAAATTTATTTTCAAAAGAAATTAAAACAAAATTACAGGTGTGTATACAGGAGCCCTTAGTAGAAAGGATGGAGAGTAACAAATTATACTTTTGGTCTTAGAAAAACATCATATTTCCAAATTCTAATTTTTTTTCAGGATATTCCAAGACAAGCTGCAGCAACATCTACAGAATCATATTTTAGTGTTGAATTTCGAAATGGCGAGATATTCGTCAATATGAACTTTGTGATTTACCCGCATTCCCTAATAAGAGTTTGGGGCCTAGCAAGCCAAGCCTTTAAATTTATTTTCAGAAGAATATAAAAAAAAATTACAGGTGTGTATACAGGTGCGTCAAGAAAGTCTAGGGGGGGGGTATTAGATTATCATTTATAGAATGCCTGATGTCCATTCTCGTTAAAAATATTAACAGGCCCTTAGTAGAAAGGATGGAGAGTAACAAATTATATTTTGGTCTTAGAAAAACATCATATTTCCAAATTCTAATTTTTTTTCAGATTAATACAAGACAAAGTACATCCACCACCACAGAATCATATTTTAATATTGAATATAGAAAAGGCGAAATATTCGTCAACGCAAACTTCAGGATATACCCGCATTCTTTAAGAAGATTTTGGTACCTTGTCAGCCAAGCAGCTAAATTTATTTTCAAAAGAAATTAAAACAAAATTACAGGTGTGTATACAGGAGCCCTTAGTAGAAAGGATGGAGAGTAACAAATTATACTTTTGGTCTTAGAAAAACATCATATTTCCAAATTCTAATTTTTTTTCAGATTAATACAAGACAAAGTACATCCACAAATTTTTTTGTGATTACTAACAAGCTAATTTTTTGTGAGCAGCTACATTTGAATAAGACGAACAACATTTTTATTTTCGAAAAATCTCGAAAGTGGTAGCTAACAGAGATAGAAAGGATTTCATACTTTGACTTGATGGTCCTAAAATATGGATTGTTTTATTTGTAGGACAAGGTTACTCTTAAATTGTATAACTATTAACCTACCAATATACAAAAAATCAGCTGGTTAGGGTTCCGCTTTAGGGTTCTGTAATCAACAAAACTTGGTTGACTACTGTTTATGCTGACGCTCCTTGGTTTGGTAGTGACTGTCAGGGACAGGGATACGAATCGACCCGAAGTATTCCGGTGACACACGAAAGTTGTCTCGCTCGCGCTACTGTCAATACAAATCGGTTTGACTCGACTACACGGTGGCATATGCAGGATAGTGAGGTCTCTTATGCATTGTACAAAGGAGGAAATCATTGACCAAAAAGTTACCTGTCCTGTTTGTTTTTTTTGTTTTTTTTGCCTATATTTTCTAACCCGGTTTTTTGTATTGGTTCTTTTTAATATTATTTGATCATTTTTATTATTACGGTATAGTTTTTGAATTTCAGCTCGTGTTTTTTTCTGGAAAAAAAGAAAATACCTTAAATCAAGGTACCTAGAGATACCTTCGACGGAGAGCTGGCGACCAAATTCGTCATGTAGCTTCAGCTGTATTAAAACTCGGCTACTTCCCTGAACAACCCTCTGATAATCTGCGTGCTGGCAGGCCGTGGGCGGTGGGTGGGAGAAGAAAGTACAATACTACATCGAAAACGGTACTTAACTGTTTTTTAGGGTTCCGTAGTTAACAAGGAACCCTTATAGTTTCGGTCTGTCCGTCCGTGATTGAGATGATGTTGTTAGTAGTGTAAAACACGTTACAAATGTAGGTACATTCATTGACCATACAAAAATTAAAAAAGAAACGGTACTACGGAACCCTATATTGCGCGTGGCCCGACACGCACTTGGCCTGTTTTTTACGTATAAACTTACTAGTAGATACACGTATTACATTACATACTAGATATTTTTCTTCGCTCCTATTGATAAAAGCGTGGACTTACCATAATTGAATAACAGTTATTAATTTATTACTAATAATTTTATAAAATAATAAAAAAAAATATGGATGAACAAATTTAGAACTGAAAATAGATTTGACGGACGTCAGAACTCAAAAAATTTTAAAAGAGGAAGCGCCGAATAAAACCTTTTTTAATGTAGGTAACCTAGGGTAAACAAAAAAATATATATAATACTAGCTGTCCCGGCAAACATTGTTTTGCCATCGTTGAGATTGCGCTCTTGAATTTTTCTGGAAAAAAAAGAAAATAAATTCTTTATCATCTCATTATTTTTATCATCTTTCTTTACAGGCACTCCCTTTATTTCCACGTTATTGGAACGTTGCCACTGGTCCTTTTCGTTCATGGACTTCTTTAGCTTTTCAATTTCATTCTGAAGAATGGGTATATTATCGACCATTGTTTGCATCTTGCCCACATTGCTCTCAACTGTTTCTAGCCTTTCTGTGAAACCTTTGATGGTATCGTGTGCGAATTGAATAGAATATAGAATAATTTTTCTTTTTTTTTCGCTGCCTATCGCTAGCACTTAATGAGCACTTAGTTCCTATGTAACATTTATGAGTGTGGAATTCGTCAAAGTACTCAAATCAAGAGGAGCATCTCACTGGTACCGTGAAGCTAGCAGTATACGGTATAAAAAGTAAAAAAATGCATATTTCCTTTTTTTTTCGCTGCCTACCGCTAGCACTTAATGAGCACTTAATTCCTATGTAACATTCATGAGTGTGGAATTCGTCAAAGTACTCAAATCAAGAGGAGCATCTCACTGGTACCGTGAAGCTAGCAGTATACGGTATAAAAAGTAAAAAAATGCATATTTTCTTTTTTTTTCGCTGCCTCTCGCTAGCACTTAATTCCTATGTAACATTTATGAGTGTGGAATTCGTCAAAGTACTCAAATCAAGAGGAGCATCTCACTGGTGCCGTGAAGTTAGCAGTATACGTTATAAAAAATTAAAAAATGCATATTTTAAATTTTTTTTCACGTTTATCGGTAGCACTTAATGAGCACTTATTAGTAAAGTACTTATCAAGGAGCCAGATAATCATTATTACGGTTTTTGGTTTTGTACACTGCTAGCTTCACGTGAAGGTAGCAGTGGTAGCAGTATTCGCATTTATCGCAAATTTTGAAGAGCACTAAATTCGCAATTTGTGCACTGAAAGAGCACTTAATGAGCACTAATTAGCTAAGTATTAATTACGAAGCTATATCATCATTTTAAAGGTTTTTGGTTATGTACACTGCTAGCTTCACGTGAAGCCAGCAGTATTAGCATTTATTCCTTATTTTGAAGAGCACTAAATTCGCGGTTTTTGCACCAAAATAGCACTAAATTAGCACCTAATTAATAACACAATCCCGAGTGATTTTGCTAACTTTGTCATGCTAGCTTCACATACGTCTCTGTGAGCGACTGATGGCTCACAGTCCTGGCTTATGCAGGATAGTGAAGTCTCTTATGCATTGTACAAAGGAGGAAATCATTGACCAAAAATTTACCGGGCTTTCGGGCTCATTTATTTGTAAATTTCTCTGAATTTGTTTGGTTTCTTTTTTGAGTTTTTGCAAATTATTTTCTAATCTTTGGATTCTCTTTTTATTTCTATGATTTGAAACTCTTGCTTTGATTTGTTTTTTACGTATATTATTGTTGCTTTTTAAGCGGCGTCTATAATTTCTTTGATTTTGAGCTCTTGACTTTTTCTGGAAAAGAAAAAGAAAATACCTTAAATCAAGGTACCTACAGATACCTTCGACGGAGAGCTGGCGACCAAATTCGTCATGTAGCTTCAGCTGTATTAAAACTCCGGCTACTTCCCTGAACAACCCTCTGATAATCTGCGTGCTGGCAGGCCGTGGGCGGTCGGTGGGAGAAGAAAGTACAATACTATATCGAAAACGGTACTTAACTGTTTTTTAGGGTTCCGTAGTCAACAAGGAACCCTTATAGTTTCGGTCTGTCAGTCCGTGATTGAGATGATGTTGTTAGTAGTGTAAAACACGTTATAAATGTAGGTACATTCATTGACCATACAAAAATTAAAAAAGAAACGGTACTACGGAACCCTATATTGCGCGTGGCCCGACACGCACTTGGCCTGTTTTTTACGTATAAACTTACTAGTACACGTATTACATTACATACTAGATGTTCCGCGCGGCTTCGCCCGCGTAATTTAGGAATGTCGCGGAAAATTTAAAAATTGTTAATTGTAACACCACACTCAAAAACACAAAATTCACGTTTTGTATAAATCTTTCTAGTCTCTAACTTTCTTCTTCATGATATAGGTATATAAACGGCGTTTTTATCGAGTTTTGCTTGTATGAACACTGAGTACAAAACATTAAACATACGCGAGAACATACCAAGTATGATATATTACTTAGTTAATTTTTACGTAGCACATTTAGATTTTTATTGATTACTTATTCACTTCTACAAAACCACATTGATTTACTAAACAAGAATCCAACTTTCACGAATCTCAGACAAAGACAGTTCAATGTTTATTATGAAATACTAGATGTCCCGTGCGGCTTCGCCCGCGTAAATTAGGAATTTTACGAAAACCGTACATTTTCCCGTAAAAAAATCCTTATGAGTTATGTCCCTTCACGTAGTCTACGTATAGAGTGTGTGAGATCTGTGACAAATAATATCAAAAATGCTCCAGTACTTCGTGAGATAAACCCTTTCTAATAATTTTCCCGGTTTTTTCCACATTTTCCTCTGATTCTTCGGTCCTATTAGTCTTAGCGTAAATAATAATAAATAGCCTTCCTCGCTAAATGAGCTAACACTGAATGTTTTTTTTAAATCGGACCAGTACTTCCTGATGACTTCCTGAGATTAGCGTGTTTGAACTTTGAGCAAACAAACTCTTCAGGTTTATAATATTAGTATATATTTTTTTAAATCGCTTGACAAACTCGAGTCTCGATCTAAAAAGACTATGAAACGTATCATGGGACGATGCAGCTTGATGGTATAATATGGTAGTGATGATGATGATGATGATGACGAATGTAATTTGCATAGTAGCATCTGCTTTCCGATCTTAAATCAACGCCGAAACTCTCAAACGTGTATCTATAAAGAGTCAGGAGTTCTCCCAGCAGCTTCCGAACCATGGGTGGGTGTCACTGGGTCCAAAATCTTACTTGTTGTTAGCATATGCTCGGAATACTTCTCATGAAACCAAAGTCACCACATATTTCCATATGAATTTTGAGGAGTTCCCTCGATTACCCATTGATTCCTTCATCAGGTCACCATTTTTGTGAACATGATACCAAATTGGGATAATGCCCTATACACCAAAAGAAAAATTTTGAAAATCGGTTCATAAACGGCGGAGTAATCGTTGAGCATAAAAAAACGAACATAATACCTCCTCCATTTTGAAAGTCGGTTAAAATTATAGCCTATGTGTTATTCTGATGTATATATTATTGTAAATATATGTATGCTATATTATTGTAAAGTTTCATTAAAATCCGTTCAGTAGTTTTTGCGTGAAAGAGTAACAAACATCCATACATCCATACATCCAAACTTTCGCCTTTATAATATTAGTAGGATACTAGCTGTTGCCCGCGACTTCGTCCGCGTTAGTATAGTAGATCACGTCCCAAGTATTATTTTTCAAAAATATTCAATGTACAGAATTGACTTTCCTACGATTTTATTATATGTATAGATTGTTCCTACAAAGGATAATTAAGACGCAATACAAACTCCACGATACCTTTTAATTATGAACAAAAGTTTCATGAGGAATAAGGGGGGGGGGGGGTTGGGGGGCAGCCCCCCCAAAACAAACGACACTGGAAAACCGTATGTGTAGTTTAGTTTTTAACTTTGTTTTTTAAAAAAGATGTGAGATTCGAGTGTCGTTTGATTAACATCAAACGACACTCGAAATTTGTATAGAAAGATAGACAAAAGCTCATAGCATGGCAAGGAGTGAAGATAGATACAAAGTGTGAAGGACAAATTTGTAGGAAATTTTATGGGCTTTCATTACGTACAGGACATTTTTTCTCTACAACGCACCGTTTTAGCGATATGAGCAAAAAACTAAAAATATTGAAACTTGAGCCCCTCCCCCCCCCCTAGGTGATATCGTCATAATATATAGCCTATGTGTTGACCCGACCTCTATATAATATTCGTGCAAAATTTGAAGTAAATCCATTCAGTACTTTCTGAGTTTATCCCGGACATACATACAGACAAACAGACAAAAATTCTAAAAACTATATTTTTGGCTTCCATATCGATTGTAGATCACGTCCCAAGTATTATTTTTTAAAAATATTCAATGTACAGAATTGACTTTCCTACGATTTTATTATATGTATAGATAATAGATAAATACATACGTAAGTGTAGAAGGCCAAGCGAGTTTTTTTTTTTATGCGACGAGTAACTCAATGGATAGGTACGAGGTTCATATCTTGGTACTTTAAACTTTTTGGATATTTTTTCGATTCATTAATAATTTTGTCTATTTGAATTTGTTCAAGTATGTACTACAAAGTCTACAAATGATTATAACTATAAAAGTTCTAATAATATAGAGTTTATCACGACAAAATAACTAAAATTCCTAAGACAAAAATGTATCTATAGTCGAGTCCACTATTTGAGCCGCAGCCTCGCCGACAGCCGAGCGCTCACGCAGCCGAGACATCGTCGACGAGCAAATAGAGCTTAGCAGCCGTGGTAACAGCGAACGATGTCACGGCTGCGACATCCGTGATAACAGCGGAGAGAACAGCCTTTAACGTGTTCCTTAGAGAATAGCCTAGCAGGAGCGTTGATGTGCAGGCTGGTTCTCCCGTCGATGAGTCTTCTATTTTTCAGGTTGACGATAAGTTCGTGATGTTGCAGGAAGTCGGCACTGAGGATTGGTTTCGATACTGCTGCGACGATGAACTTCCATTTGTACGGTCGGCGAAGTCCGATGTTGAGCTCTAGTGTTTTTTCGCCCTACGTCGGTATTACGGTGTTGTTGGCGGCGTACAGTTGAAAAGGTAGCGGCTGGAGATGAATGCCTTTCTTTTTTGGTATAACCTGTGGTATAACGGAGATATTGGCACCCGTGTCTACCAAAAAAGTGAGATTCGTGGTGTAGTGTATGTCCAATAAAGACATACATACATTGTCTCGTGTGTATGTACACAATGGTACAGACGGGAGAATCACGAGAGCCGCAGGTGAGCGTGGACGTTGTGTATGTTGTGTGCGTGCATTGCCGAGCCAGTGTCAACCGCAGAAACAGCAGTCCCTACACGTGGGCTTGTCCGTGACGAATAGGCGGTATTGTTTGTTGTGAACGCCGGATTCCGCCGCTGCCAACGTTCTGTCTAGTTTTCCGGGTTCTTGAACGTACACGGTTGTGTACATTTCCTTGCCTCTTTGCCGAATCTGTTGTGGTAGTAACAGAATGGCGATGGTGATGTAGACCGAGGACGCGAAGTTGACCGTTGCCGGAATCTTGATGTTGACCTTGAGCGTTGATAGTGTCCTCTTCTGTAATTGTTGTTGTTGTTGTACTGTTGTTTTTTTAGCTCGGCGACCTCTAGCGATAGTTTTCGTATTTCTTCAATGAGAAGGCACTCGACGTTCGATGATGTCGGTGCGGGGCTATTTACACGATGATTTGTTGCGATGCTATGTACATTATTTACATGTGACTGCTCCATTATTTTGTCGGCCAGCGCAGCTTGCTCGTCGAGTGTGGTCTTCGTCTGGAACGTTTCACTGACGGCCAGGACGGGGCGAATGTTTGTCGGGAGGAGATTGGCCCACATGAGCTGTAGGGTGGAATCGGGGACCTTGTTGCGAGCCAGGTTTCGCATACGACGGAGAAGTTGTGAAGGTTTCTGATCCCCTAATTCCATGTCTGACAGCAGCGTTTGGAATTGCCGACTGTCAGATTCTTCATATGCGGAGATGAGCCGGTCCTTCAGTGCTTGGTACTCGTTGGTTTCTGGCGGGTTGATTTGTTCGATGTCTTCTTTCTCTAGACGAGCGATGACCATTTGTGAGAGCTGGCTTTGGTTTTTCTGAAGACTACTGGTGGCTGCTTCGAAGGTGACGAACCAGAGCCTGGGTTTGTCCCTCCAGAACGGTGGTATTCTCATGGAGAGTGCGATGCCGGCGATCTCCTGTGATGATGCTGCCGGGCTGGTAGTGAGTGTCGAGGTTTCGGGCAGGGATTCGCCTCTGTTTTGTTCCATTGTAGAGAGATTTTTGCAGAATTCCGTCGAGCAGCGTTTGTGCAGCGTTTCGTCCGAGCAGAGTCTTCCCGGGCAGAGTTTCGTCTTGCAGAGGTTGCTTGTTGCTCTTCGGGCAGAGATTTATCTTGCAGAGGTTGCTTGCTGTTCTTTTGGTAGCATATGCCTAGGATCCTTCACATAAAACCAAAATCACTATATGTTTCCATATAAATTTTGAGGAGTTCCCTCGATTACTCATGGATCCCATCATCAGGTCACCATTTTTGTGAACATGGCACCAAATTGGGGTTGAACCCTATACAACAAAAGAAAAATTTTGAAAATCGGTTCACGAACGGCGGAGTAATCGTTGAACATACAAAAATAAAAAAAAAATAAAAAAAAATATCCACAGACGAACATAATATAACCTCTCTAACTCTTTTTGGAAGTCGGTTAAAAAATAAAATGCGCGGCCAGAACTAAGAATATTTCCAGTGGCTAGGCCATATTAAGAACTTAAAAAATATATGGACTAATGCTGCCTTTCCACCAGAGCTGAGCGGAGCTATGTTGCGAGAAATGTGTTTTTGAAAACCAATAGAATCGCTTCATTGACATGACTTTGCCATCACATCGCTCAGCGCGGCGATGCTGTTGGTTCTCAAAAACACATTCCTCGCAACACAGCTCCTAGAACCTAAAAGGCCCCATTCACTATCCTGCATTGCAGTCCTGCTGCAGTCCGCCGTGCAGGCCTGCAACACCATTCACTGTCCTGCATAAGCCGGCGGACTGCACGCAGGATAGTGAATGGTGTTGCAGGCCTGCACGGCGGACTGCAGCAGGACTGCAATGCAGGATAGTGAATGGGCCGTTTAAGGCCTAAGGCCTAAAGCTGAGCGGAGCTATGTTGCGAGGAATGTGTTTTTGAAAACCAATAGAATCGCTTCATTGACATGACTTTGCCATCACATCGCTCAGCGCGGCGATGCTGTTGGTTCTCAAAAACACATTCCTCGCAACACAGCTCTTAGACCCTAAAAGGCCCCATTCACTATCCTGCATTGCAGTCATGCTGCAGTCCGCCGTGTGTAGCGAACCCGGTATACTTGACAGACAAGGGGTTATGCCGGCGGACTACACGGTGGCATATGCAGGATAGTGAGGTCTCTTATGCATTGTACAAAGGAGGAAATCATTGACCAAAAAGTTACCTGTCCTGTTTGTTTTTTTTGTTTTTTTTGCCTATATTTTCTAACCCGGTTTTTTGTATTGGTTCTTTTTAATATTATTTGATCATTTTTATTATTACGGTATAATTTTTGAATTTCAGCTCGTGTTTTTTTCTGGAAAAAAAGAAAATACCTTAAATCAAGGTACCTAGAGATACCTTCGACGGAGAGCTGGCGACCAAATTCGTCATGTAGCTTCAGCTGTATTAAAACTCCGGCTACTTCCCTGAACAACCCTCTGATAATCTGGGTGCTAGCAGGCCGTGGGCGGTGGGTGGGAGAAGAAAGTACAATACTATATCGAAAACGGTACTTAACTGTTTTTTAGGGTTCCGTAGTCAACAAGGAACCCTTATAGTTTCGGTCTGTCCGTCCGTGATTGAGATGATGTTGTTAGTAGTGTAAAACACGTTACAAATGTAGGTACATTCATTGACCATACAAAAATTAAAAAAGAAACGGTACTACGGAACCCTATATTGCGCGTGGCCCGACACGCACTTGGCCTGTTTTTTACGTATAAACTTACTAGTAGATACACGTATTACATTACATACTAGATATTTTTCTTCGCTCCTATTGATAAAAGCGTGGACTTACCATAATTGAATAACAGTTATTAATTTATTACTAATAATTTTATAAAATAATAAAAAAAAATATGGATGAACAAATTTAGAACTGAAAATAGATTTGACGGACGTCAGAACTCAAAAAATTTTAAAAGAGGAAGCGCCGAATAAAACCTTTTTTAATGTAGGTAACCTAGGGTAAACAAAAAAATATATATAATACTAGCTGTCCCGGCAAACATTGTTTTGCCATCGTTGAGATTGCGCTCTTGAATTTTTCTGGAAAAAAAAGAAAATAAATTCTTTATCATCTCATTATTTTTATCATCTTTCTTTACAGGCACTCCCTTTATTTCCACGTTATTGGAACGTTGCCACTGGTCCTTTTCGTTCATGGACTTCTTTAGCTTTTCAATTTCATTCTGAAGAATGGGTATATTATCGACCATTGTTTGCATCTTGCCCACATTGCTCTCAACTGTTTCTAGCCTTTCTGTGAAACCTTTGATGGTATCGTGTGCGAATTGAATAGATTGTTTTAAATCGCTTATATCAGATTTGATTGCCTTGATGTCCATCTTTAGGGCATCAAGGGGTGCCAACTGAGTAGTGATGTTGAGGAGCTGTTGGTGCAGTTTCTCAAGGGTTATTGGTGTCGGTGACATCTTCTCTTTGTCCACTTCCTGGCCACCGCTTCGAGCGCTCTTACAAGTGGGGCACTTCCATGACGCCTTGTTTTTGCCTAGCTTACGGGAACTAGTCTCACTGATAGCTGCACAGGTGAAATCGTAGCGTTGATTGCACACACTACACAGCGCACCATCATTAAATTCAGCATCACAACGTGAACAAGCGAACATGACGAAAAATGTTTAGCTTCCCTGACACTAGTACACCGCCGCACGTACGCGTGTTGTTCGAACGTGGCTCTGTGAGCGACTGATGGCTCACAGTCCTGGCTTATGCAGGATAGTGAAGTCTCTTATGCATTGTACAAAGGAGGAAATCATTGACCAAAAATTTACCGGGCTTTCGGGCTCGTTAATTTGTAATTGTCTTTCAATTTTTTTGGTTTCTTTTTGTAATTTTTCTAAATTATTTTTTAGTGTTTGGTTTCTCTTTTTTTTCTATAAATTTCAACTCTTGCGTTGATTTTTTATCATCTCATTATTTTTATCATCTTTCTTTACAGGCACTCCCTTTATTTCCACGTTATTGGAACGTTGCCACTGGTCCTTTTCGTTCATGGACTTCTTTAGCTTTTCAATTTCATTCTGAAGAATGGGTATATTATCGACCATTGTTTGCATCTTGCCCACATTGCTCTCAACTGATTCCAGCCTTTCTGTGAAACCTTTGGTGGTATCGTGTGCGAATTGAATAGATTGTTTTAAATCGCTTATATCAGATTTGATTGCCTTGATGTCCATCTTTAGGGCATCAAGGGGCGCCATCTGAGTAGTGATGTTGAGGAGCTGTTGGTGCAGTTTCTCAACTGTTATTGGTGTCGGTGACATCTTCTCTTTGTCCACTTCCTGGCCACCGCTTCGAGCGCTCTTACAAGTGGGGCACTTCCATGACGCCTTGTTTTTGCCTAGCTTACGGTAACTAGTCTCACTGATAGCTGCACAGGTGAAATCGTAGCGTTGATTGCACACACTACACAGCGCACCATCATTAAATTCAGCATTACAACGTGAACAAGCGAACATGACGAAAAATGTTTAGCTTCCCTGACACACCGCCGCACGTACGCGTGTTGTTCGAACGTGGCTCTGTGAGCGACTGATGGCTCACAGTCCTGGCTTATGCAGGATAGTGAAGTCTCTTATGCATTGTACAAAGGAGGAAATCATTGACCAAAAAGTTACCTGTCCTGTTTGTTTTTTTTTGTTTTTTTTGCCTATATTTTCTAACCCGGTTTTTTGTATTGGTTCTTTTTAATATTATTTGATCATTTTTATTATTACGGTATAGTTTTTGAATTTCAGCTCGTGTTTTTTTCTGGAAAAAAAGAAAATACCTTAAATCAAGGTACCTAGAGATACCTTCGACGGAGAGCTGGCGACCAAATTCGTCATGTAGCTTCAGCTGTATTAAAACTCCGGCTACTTCCCTGAACAACCCTCTGATAATCTGCGTGCTGGCAGGCCGTGGGCGGTGGGTGGGAGAAGAAAGTACAATACTATATCGAAAACGGTACTTAACTGTTTTTAGGGTTCCGTAGTCAACAAGGAACCCTTATAGTTTCGGTCTGTCCGTCCGTGATTGAGATGATGTTGTTAGTAGTGTAAAACACGTTACAAATGTAGGTACATTCATTGACCATACAAAAATTAAAAAAGAAACGGTACTACGGAACCCTATATTGCGCGTGGCCCGACACGCACTTGGCCTGTTTTTTACGTATAAACTTACTAGTAGATACACGTATTACATTACATACTAGATATTTTTCTTCGCTCCTATTGATAAAAGCGTGGACTTACCATAATTGAATAACAGTTATTAATTTATTACTAATAATTTTATAAAATAATAAAAAAAAATATGGATGAACAAATTTAGAACTGAAAATAGATTTGACGGACGTCAGAACTCAAAAAATTTTAAAAGAGGAAGCGCCGAATAAAACCTTTTTTAATGTAGGTAACCTAGGGTAAACAAAAAAATATATATAATACTAGCTGTCCCGGCAAACATTGTTTTGCCATCGTTGAGATTGCGCTCTTGAATTTTTCTGGAAAAAAAAAGAAAATAAATTCTTTATCATCTCATTATTTTTATCATCTTTCTTTACAGGCACTCCCTTTATTTCCACGTTATTGGAACGTTGCCACTGGTCCTTTTCGTTCATGGACTTCTTTAGCTTTTCAATTTCATTCTGAAGAATGGGTATATTATCGACCATTGTTTGCATCTTGCCCACATTGCTCTCAACTGTTTCTAGCCTTTCTGTGAAACCTTTGATGGTATCGTGTGCGAATTGAATAGATTATTTTAAATCGCTTATATCAGATTTGATTGCCTTGATGTCCATCTTTAGGGCATCAAGGGGTGCCAACTGAGTAGTGATGTTGAGGAGCTGTTGGTGCAGTTTCTCAAGGGTTATTGGTGTCGGTGACATCTTCTCTTTGTCCACTTCCTGGCCACCGCTTCGAGCGCTCTTACAAGTGGGGCACTTCCATGACGCCTTGTTTTTGCCTAGCTTACGGTAACTAGTCTCACTGATAGCTGCACAGGTGAAATCGTAGCGTTGATTGCACACACTACACAGCGCACCATCATTAAATTCAGCATCACAACGTGAACAAGCGAACATGACGAAAAATGTTTAGCTTCCCTGACACTAGTACACCGCCGCACGTACGCGTGTTGTTCGAACGTGGCTCTGTGAGCGACTGATGGCTCACAGTCCTGGCTTATGCAGGATAGTGAAGTCTCTTATGCATTGTACAAAGGAGGAAATCATTGACCAAAAATTTACCGGGCTTTCGGGCTCGTTAATTTGTAATTGTCTTTCAATTTTTTTGGTTTCTTTTTGTAATTTTTCTAAATTATTTTTTAGTGTTTGGTTTCTCTTTTTTTTCTATAAATTTCAACTCTTGCGTTGATTTTTTATCATCTCATTATTTTTATCATCTTTCTTTACAGGCACTCCCTTTATTTCCACGTTATTGGAACGTTGCCACTGGTCCTTTTCGTTCATGGACTTCTTTAGCTTTTCAATTTCATTCTGAAGAATGGGTATATTATCGACCATTGTTTGCATCTTGCCCACATTGCTCTCAACTGATTCCAGCCTTTCTGTGAAACCTTTGGTGGTATCGTGTGCGAATTGAATAGATTGTTTTAAATCGCTTATATCAGATTTGATTGCCTTGATGTCCATCTTTAGGGCATCAAGGGGCGCCATCTGAGTAGTGATGTTGAGGAGCTGTTGGTGCAGTTTCTCAACTGTTATTGGTGTCGGTGACATCTTCTCTTTGTCCACTTCCTGGCCGCGTATTGCCAAACTGTATACTGACCCAGACGCCCATAGTCTGTACTGAACTACGTCGCGCTCATTGAAAATTGGAGCAAAGTATATACGAGCTCAGACCAATCTGAGTAGGTATGCACTTTGCTCGCTTGTATGTAAAGCAAACTGTGACATGCGAATATCTGTAACTACCTATACAATGTGTTTAATAATTTCCCGTATATTTTTGTTATGTTGTTGTGTGTGGTTGTTATACCTATCCGTGAAACTGAACAACTTTCCCTAAAACATACCTATTGTGAATTATTTTGGGTTATAACGAAAGAAAACCCGTTGTACGAGTAAGTATTTTGAAAAATTTGAACTGTAAAAATTTGAACTGTAACAATTATAGGTACAGGCTGTTAAAAAAAATGTAAGTGTTTCCAATGACAGTATTTATTAATTTTTCATAAGAAAGATGTACTGACTGACACAATAAATTGTACCTATTTGTAATCGATGTTCAGTGAAAATAATAAAGGGTTCCTTCAATCAACAACAAACAAATAAATTAATGAATCAAGAAAGAAAAATGTCATGATTACTATTTTTGTTTTTTGCCTGTATTGTAACATCGAATTTTGGCTTTTACTACATTTCTTACTAAAGGGGTCACAGAAAGGGGTCGATATTGAAAAATAAAGTGTCTTTAATACATAAATTTGTGTAATCATGTATAATCATAATTAAAGTAAATGTAATCATTAATCAACTACATATGTCTGCACTCGCATGCATTTTGCTCTAAATTATCGATGCCATATTACATACTACACCAGACGCCGAAAAGTATGGACGTCTGGACTCGTATGTATTTTGCTCAAGTATTTTAAAGCAAAATGTATTTCGATTCAGACACGCTCTGAATAGGTATACAGTTTGCTCTTCAACTATAAAGGCAAACTGCGATCGAACTCAGAGCAACCCCGGTCTGGGTCAGTATACAGTTTGGCAATACGCATACCGGTTGGGGTGAGTCGAACAAAATTGAGGTGGTGATCTCCGGCATCACAGACGTTCAGGTACGCACTGATTTACTTAAAAACACGCCTACCAATTTTGTGGCATTTGATAGACATTTAAATACGTACCCTAAAATTAAAAATTTAAAGCATCGATCCGTTATGACGCGAACTGATGATGAAACTCCCAAGCGTCCCAGACTAGACGAGTCACTTGCCGAGCGTCGCTGTCATTATTGTGATAAAACTGGCCATTTGAAGCGGCAATGCTTACAGTTGCGTAATAAAGATAAGCGTGAGGACCCCGATTCTTGCATGCCAGTGGGTAAGTCTAGTAATAAGCAAAATGTTACCCAATGTTCTTATTGTCATAAGACTGGACATTCTGAATCTACTTGCTTTACTAAACAGCGTGATGAAAAATCGAAAAATTTTAAATATTCCAAATTACAGACTATCGGTTAACGTTTGTTCATCTTCTAACGACTCTTTGATTAAAATGTGCTAACGGGCAGGTAGAGCGTCTACTAATTGTTTTGTTGTTCTGTTGCTGAGAATCATGAAAACAAATCCTGGAAATCTGCTATTGGTGAAGTTCAATTAACTTCGAATTGCACTATTTCTAAAAGTACTGGCAAGAGTCTTTTTGAGTTGTTATTTTGATAAATCTCCATCCAAAGTAAACTATCTCTCAGTAGTGAGCGATGCTACAAACGAACAGGAATTATCTGAATTAAGACAAACGGCTAAGTGTAGGATGGACGAGCAAGCGTCAAAAGATAAAAAGCGTTATAAAGCTGTTGTTGTTTTGTTTGGAATAATGTGTTGATTGTTTGTTAAAATTAGTTTCTATATTGCAGTGAACTTATGTTTCATGGTTGTATCTAAATTCTAATCCTTTCTGTTTATTTATCGTTATGAATTGTAACGGTAATTCCTTAATAAAAGACGTAAGTCCGTTGCTGATTGATAAAATGTTTTATTTAAACTGAAAGCTGCTACGCTTTGTTGAAGGAGAACTGAATGATCAATAGTTTTGACTGTGTGATGTGTTGAAAGCTAGTACGCTTTGCTGTGCAGTTGGCCTTGGGGTTGAAAGCTACAACGCTTTACAGAAAAGTGGACTGAAAGCTCTTGTCTGACGCTTTGTCCTTCTGGTTTGCTGAAAGCTACTACGCTTTGCTTTGAAATTGAGTCTGAGAATTTTGATGTTGAAAGCTACAACGCTTTACAGAAAAGTGGACTGAAAGCTCTTGTCTGACGCTTTGTCCTTCTGATTTACTGAAAGCTACTACGCTTTGCTTTGAAATTGAGTCTGAGAATATCTGATATTCATAGTTGATGCTGAAAGCTAGAACGCTTTGCTTATGTGTTACGAGCAGGTGATGCTATAAGCTCCGAGGCTTTGCTAGACGCTGAAACTAAAACGCGATGAAAGCTTTTACGCTTTGCTGTGTGTGTGTGTGTGCTATAGGCGCCTTGCCGTCTAGGCACATCAAACGTCGAGGGAAACGCGAGAGCGCGTTTATGCGCAGAATGGCCGTGTCAGAGATAATAATTAATTTAAAAATTAATTGTACCGGAAGTACTGTACAGACTTCAACCGTCAGCTGTCAACTTGATAACTTGTCGGTTGTCAACGTCATTATAACTGTCAGTGGTGCGTTTGTTCATTAGTCGAGATTTCACTTGCTCGGAGACACTCGGAGAACATCGCCTGCGCCGGGTGTGCGCACTGACTGTATTAAAACTCAAATATGTCGGACACCAATGGCGACCGTGCGGATGTTAATCCATTTAAACCTGCGACATATATATATATATATATATATATATATATATATATATATATATATATATATATATATATATATATATATATATATATATATATAAAGGGACTTCACTGTTATCAGGATAGGTCTTTATTGTAAAATGCTGCTTCAAGAGTCAAGACAATGGCGGGGCGTGGGATAAACGGGCTAAACTCGAATAGTACGAAATGATACCACCTTACAATCTCTCTACTACAATTATTAATTGAGTTTCCACTAATAGAGATTATGAAACAACGACAATTATTCGTAATAATTTCCAATTGAAATTATGGCGTCCGCCAAACACGTGAATTGCGAGCGCGATCGACATCGGAATCCTGTTCAAACTACCCTCTCCTTCTCCTTCTTTTTTATCCACAGACAATCAACGATAGTTTTGACTTTTGCCATATTCGGCCAGTGTCATTATAATTGGCCGCCTATTCAGTGTTTAGCGTTACGTCAGAGCGATCGATAACTCTATTTCATTTGGAAATTACCAATTACAATATTAATCTATCAAAAGATCACATTTAAAGTAAAACTATTTCGGCAGCGCCGTCACGGCCAACCCTGACAGTCGCGCGTCCTCGCGCGTTACCTCATGGTTTACTCTTCAGTACCAGCAAAACAGATATGGCAACTGCTAATACCCGCTCGGGCATTATTCCTGACATATTATGCGAAATAGGTGAAAGCTTTAGCAGGGAAACAAAGAGTGGAGCACTGTGGCCCCGTCTTTTTTTGAGGCAAATGCTGACTGGACGCACTAGGCCCTTTTGTTTTACGTCATAACTCAAGTCTCTTAGCTCATACGCTCTTTATCTCGTTCTGCAGACCGGGCATACTAGCCCCTTTCATCCAACCACCATTACCAAGACATACATGTCGTGTAGACCGGGCGTAGCGCCCAGGGCCTTTTATCTAGTAATCAATGTATGGAACAAAACTCTACTGATCCGGGCGCGAAGCCCCCTCAACCTGGAGAAACCAAAACTTAGCTAGCCCAGGCGCGAAGCCACTACAACCACGAGTAACCAAGACTCATCTGGCCCGGGCGCGAAGCCACTACAACCAGGAGAAACCAAGACTCAGCTGGCCCGGGCGCGCAGCCACTACAACCAGGAGAAACCAAAACTCAGCTGGCCCGGGCGCGAAGCCACTTCGACCAGTAAACCAACACTCAACTGGCCCGGGCGCGAAGCCACTTCAACCAGTAAACCAAAACTCAACTGGTCCGGGCGCGAAGCCACTTCAACCAGTATGACAAATAACAAAATGTGGATGGGGCGTAGTAGGTTCACCTACAAATACACCTTAAAAACAACAAGAGCTGATAATGAATCTCACTTGCTTATTCACCACGGCCTGGTAAGTGCCCTCGTGAATGTTATCGATATCAAGCTAAAGTCTAGACATGCTTCAGACCGCCTGCCCTCCACGAGAGGCCGGCACGGCCCCCACAGGAACAAGAAATGGAACAGCAAAAAAAAATATGGAAAAGGCGCAAGCGACAAAATGGCTTCCGTCGCGCAATCCAAAAACCACAGATACACTTCATACAAGCCATGGGCAAATCACAGTGTATGCCGAACCAATCCATGCACAAACCCTGGAAGCCCAAACCACTCTCCCCTTTCGGCAAAATCAGAACCCCCCTTCTTACAGAGGTCCCTCAGATTGACTACTCTGCGCTACAAAAGTTGACCAACCATGCCACGCCATGGGCAATCCAAAGACAGAGACACGACGAACACCGACAATAAACTTCAACTTCCCAGCCACTGCCGAGAAAAACGGACATCGCCACAGCCAAACCATCAAGGCGTCGTGTCGCCTTAACATGTGTGCTCGAGACTGGTATAATTCTGTTAACTCTGCTGGTAGCGTTTCATTAACAGTTAAATCTTCCTGACGGATTCCCTCTTTATTAATGACCGCCGTCTCGGCCCAGTTTGTTTCAAATGCATTTCAGAATATCAATGAATCAGATTTTACATGACATTTCGCGACAATTATACACGTTTTCCTCATGTCTAAACCATTTAACGTTACCTTATTAAAAAAAATTAACAAGAAACGATACGCAAAGCAACCAAATGTCACATTTTTTTTAAATCCGTCATGACAGGACTTGAATGGATTTTATGAAGTTAAGTCTCGAACATTGAGCGTTCAAAAGATAAAGATCGGATTAGCTGTGAACTCGTTTAATTTTTGTTGGTGAAATTCAATTCATAGTTACAAAACGCGTTCATACGTTTTCAACCCGGTTCAGTGTGCACTAAGTGCGTTTAATAATGCCCCTGACCCTAACTTGACCGCACACTGCTTACAAACTCAAAATCTGCAAGGTCTAGAAAACCGATTTTTTTTTTACACAAGTAACTTCAGCTCATGAAGATCAAATGCTCAAGATGAAAACCCGATCACTGAAAAATATGCTCGATAGTTTCCTTTTTACAAAAAAAAAAAAAAAAACATTGCTTCAGACACACCCCTGCTTGGATCCTCGAAGTTCACCGTCCCTTCCCCAAGACTTTTCAATATCCAAAAAGGCAATGATAAAACCTAAATTTGCTTAAATCATTAAAGTTCGTCTTTCATTCAAGCAAAACCAACTTGGCGATAGTTCCGCGTCGTCTTCCCCCCACCCGGCACACGAAAGACGGGCGCGAGTGTGAAGAGAGAAAGACGATGCCCGATTACTTGGGTCAGTTGCCCTCTTAATTTCTTTGGTGAAATTACACCTTAGAGTAAAATAACAATATGCACTTGAGGGATTTTAATCCACCTGAATCCACACACAGATACGTCAAGCCTAGTAGTCAAAACATTGAAATCACAAGCACTGGTAAACTCAGTTCACTTAAGTTCTTTAAATGCATTGCTTAATGCCTTGCTATAACTTCGTAAAACGTAGTTACTTGACCGAAAAATAGCCCTAGATCATCTCGCTGTCATCAATAAAAGTTGCACGCATTAGGTCGTACATACCGCACGCATTTACATTAAGGCGCTCCCCCACGGAGACACCGTAATTCACCGTATCCAAAGCACCACAAACTCATAATTTGAAAGCTATAATAAAAATACAGCAACAATCTCCAGCATATCAACATTCCTTTCTCCGTCTTCAATTTCCTATTTTTGTTCATTACACCCATGATACCAGCCTCCAGAGCAACACCAATCCATCAAAACCGAAGCATACGACAATAGATGGACAATTTCATGAACCACACATTCCACGCTTGAATCCACTTTTTAGATCAATCTTGAACCAAGATAAGCAAAAAAATAGGATCCCTGCGGGATCCCGGCAACGCGTCAAATGCATGGCCAAGGTCGCCCCGCTCCGGGGATGGCCTTAATTAGAGAATATTCAATTGATTTACTCGCCGTTTCTAAACCTTTTATACTTGACAAACGCCTTGACGTTTATTAGGTTGTACTTAGGGTGTGCACCGTAACAATTAAAAAAAACTTGAGAGGTGTCAAGGGACACCCGAACGGAACGAAGCCACTTCTTTAAGTTCAAAAAAAAAAAAACTGGCACATAATGTACACTCAAAAAAACGCCATCCACCGACGCCTAGGAATACCAACAACGCGTCGCCATCCATTAATAAAAACGCCATCTAGTTGGTGCACAGGAACACGCCATCCTCCCCCAACATGCAGGCACTAACAAAAAAAGTATCGAGGTCAAATATCGTTCTGTCTAGCCTTCAGATTTACGCCGAACGAAACGAAGTCAAAATAAATTAAGTTGGCATAGCTACTGTACTACCTTGCCGACTCTAGGAACCATGCGAAGATCGCTCGTAAGTATTGCATTCTGTCAACTTTAAAAAAATAACATTGGTCTTATTTCTTTCTAATTACTCCATATCATAAGTTCATCGAAAAACCTCTTAGCAGCTTTCAGAATGACAATCTCAAACCTTCCATGCGTTAAAAACCATTCTACTGCTTATTAAGTTCTATCCAAGTTACATACATGCAAAAAAAAACGACATTCTCCCCGCACTAGAAACATCTGTCACTTCACCGTCAATCACAGTATGGTATTATTTGTGAATAGAAAACATGACAATTTTTTTTACACACGTGTCAATAATACTGCACCGCCCGATTACATAATTACTTACGTCATTACGAATATACATGGAAAAAAAACTGAGATTGCATAGTACTATAGTATACACTATACTTTTAATAAGTGTTGGTAAAAATAGCACTAGCAATAATTATAATCAATTATTGTGAAATGTCCATTAGCAATGATTAATCGTACTTGCCAAAAACACGATTGCCAACATTATCGCAAGCAGCAACAGTCCGCGATCACGATAAAAATCTCGTCCGCGCTTCTAGCAAATAGCAAAGCAAACAACAAACACTTAGCATGCCGTGACATCAAAGTTATCAGAAAATAGCATTAATTCCCGTTACTACTTTTAATAAATAGGCAAGTCGAACCGTTGTCAAATAAAAATGGAAAGGCCTCACCAGTTTTTGTCGTTATTGTACCTCGCGTCTTGCGCTCGCACATGTGAACTTCCCTCCTCAACGATCGCTCGCTTATGGTTTTGTTCTCAATGTCGTTGGTGCAGATTTTCCTCGGAATTCAGATTGAATTAGCCCGTCGATCCCACTTCTGATAAAGGGACTTCACTGTTATCAGGATAGGTCTTTATTGTAAAATGCTGCTTCAAGAGTCAAGACAATGGCGGGGCGTGGGATAAACGGGCTAAACTCGAATAGTACGAAATGATACCACCTTACAATCTCTCTACTACAATTATTATTGAGTTTCCACTAATAGAGATTATGAAACAACGACAATTATTCGTAATAATTTCCAATTGAAATTATGGCGTCCGCCAAACACGTGAATTGCGAGCGCGATCGACATCGGAATCCTGTTCAAACTACCCTCTCCTTCTCCTTCTTTTTTATCCACAGACAATCAACGATAGTTTTGACTTTTGCCATATTCGGCCAGTGTCATTATAATTGGCCGCCTATTCAGTGTTTAGCGTTACGTCAGAGCGATCGATAACTCTATTTCATTTGGAAATTACCAATTACAATATTAATCTATCAAAAGATCACATTTAAAGTAAAACTATTTCGGCAGCGCCGTCATATATATATATATATATATATATATATATATATATGACGGCGCTACTTCATTTAGTTTGAATTTGCCGCGTAATAACTTTTGTGTATTATTTGTAAATCTATGGAGCTAAGTGACATTGACATTTGACAGGACTAGAGCACATGTATTCTTTTTGGCACATGTAAAATAGAAAGAAGGTTATGATCTATTATTTTAGTGAGAATTATAATATTAGAAATTATTACAAACGGGTAAAGCAATAGCTTTAAATGTTGTTTTCTCTGTCAGAGCAACTCAGTTCTAGTTGTTGTTTTACTGTTATCCAAGGATTATAAAAAGACATTATAAAACAACATTTTTGCAGCTGATTCCCAATAATAATGGACAAATTGAAATTCGAATTCATGGTCAAGGCTAGTGAAGCTGATGGGAAGACAAATATTATTTGTGTAACGTCATTTACAGAGTTGGACGGTCGCTCCTTTGTGTTCCCAGATAAATTACAACCTGTAAAATTACACGATGCAATAATACAGACCCAAATCTTTCAAAAAGTAAAGACTACTTTACAAAAACGTCATGACAAAAGGCAGGTATGGATTTCTATGAATTCAGAAATGAAGACGATTTATTGTGACGAAGATGGAAATAGACAATTTATGGGATACCTTTTGGAAGAAAAAGAAACACCACGCACCTCAACGACAGGAATCTCGGAAGAATCGTTAACAAGAATCATGGAAAGCTTCGCTGAAATGAAGTCCGAGTCATCAAGACCTTTCAATGTGGGGAAAATGGGCGAAAATTTTGTTATGGAAATTTTTAGGTTATTTTTAGAAGATTCCTCTAAAGACTGGTATAGCTCAATGCTCATTAAACATACAATAAATTCAGGATGGGCTATTTGGAAACAAAATTTTTGTGAGACATATGCAGATAAGGGTTGGTCTCCAATCAGGTATGCAATGTTATTTAAATATATAAGTCCATTGATAAACAAACTCTGATTGATCTGATTGCTACAGGATTGCCGAATTTCATTGCAGATAGGATTGATAGGAATAGCTTAAAGGAATCTCAAGATTTATTCAATAATATAAGAAGTTAAGAGCACATTATAAATAAAAAAACATTTGATAAACAAATAGCAGTTTCCGAAAGTAAAATTAAAGAGAAAGGTGCAAAGCCGATGGTTATTCCATGTAAGATTTGTGAAAAAGAAAATAAAGGTACACGTTACCACCCTGAATCCCAATGTTGGTTTAAAATTAAAAATAATGATAGATCAAGAAAAGATCAGATAAGGAGTGTAAACAATTCAGAATTAGAGACTGAACTAAATGAAATTAACCCAAAAAACTAGTAGTGCCGCCATTAATAAAAATTAAATTACTAATAAATGATATTTTGGAAATATCAGGAATCTATGATTCAGGATCTAATGTGTCTTTAATAAATTCAAAGTTATTATCTTTAAAAAATATACCAACTTATAATAAAAGAGCAGGTTTAGAAACAATTAATGGCGTAAAAAAATCAATAGGAATGGTAACATTAAAAATAAAAATTTTTGAAATTGAGAAACATGTCGATGTTTTTGTTATAGATGAAGAAAATTTCGACTATAATTTTCTAGTTGGATTAGATTGTATACAAAAATTTAAGTTAACTCAAAATGAGAACTTAGAGATCATGCAAAATATCAATAATAAGAAAGTTAAACAACCTAAAATTACAAAACAAATTCCTGGCAGTTCAGGTGATGACATAAGGATAAATAAAAATGAAAAAACAAGTTATTTTTCCGGGATATGAAGTAAACTTTAATGAAAATATAATAGTTGATAATTTTGATATTTCAATAAACCATTTAGATTATAATAAAAGATATGTTATTGATCAATTAATATGCAAATATAATTCTATTTTCGCTAAAGATAAATTCGATATAGGCACGGTAAAAGGTTATGAAGCACATATTGACTTGTTGATAGATAAGTACTGTAGTAAGAGGCCATATAGGTGCTCTATGGAGGATATGAAAGAAATTGAACATCAGGTATCAAAATTACTAGAACATAATTTAATTGAAGAGTCATATAGCCCTTTTGCTGCTCCTGTAACATTAGCATTTAAAAAAGAAGAAGGAAAAAAATCAAGGCTTTGTATAGATTTTCGAGAGTTAAATAAAATTATAGTTCCCCAGTCGCAACCTTTCCCTCTAATCGAGGATTTAATGGTCAAAACAAGGAAATGTAAATTTTTTTCAACTTTTGATGTGAATTCAGCGTTCTGGTCAATACCACTTAAGATTGAAGATAGGCAAAAAACTGCATTTGTTACCCAGAATGCACATTATCAATGGACTTGTTTACCCTTTGGCTTAAAAACTTCGCCCGCCATATTTCAAAGAATTCTTAGTAGTATAATAAGAAAGCACAAACTGTCAGATTTTACTGTGAATTATGTAGACGATATTCTAGTATTTTCAGAAACATTTGAGAAACACGTAGAGCACTTATCTTTATTAATGGAGGCAATCTTAAAAGAAGGTTTTAAATTAAAATTCACGAAATGTAACTTTGCACAAGACTCTGTGAAATATCTAGGACACATAATAAGTAACAACACTGTCACACCCCTTAAAGATAACTTAATTGCGATAAAAGAATACGCTATATTAAAACAAATTCAGCCTAACGGTGATGAAAAACCTTGCGCATATTTTTCAAAAAAAATTAAACGATTCCCAAAAAAGGAGAAAAGCTATATATCTTGAGTGTTTGGCTATAAAAGAGGCGGTTAAGTATTGGCAGCACTGGCTTATAGGAAAAACATTCACGGTTTTCTCAGATCACAAACCTTTAGAAAAATTAAACATTAAGGCCAGAACCGATGAAGAACTGGGAAATCTAACGTTTTATTTGTCGCAGTTCGATTTTAAAATAATATATTCTCCGGGGAAATATAATATAGAGGCAGATACTTTAAGCAGAAACCCAGTGATAGAACCATGTGAAAATGAAAAAAATAGTTTAAAAGTAGTTAATTTTGTTAAAATTGAAGACATACAAAAAGACCAAAAAAACAATGAAGATATAAAACAGAATACAAATAAACTTATTTATAAACATAATGTTTATTATAAAAAGGTAGGCAAACATGAAAAGATTGTACTAACTGAAGAGTTCAGTAAATATATCATAAAACAAGTACATTACTACTACTGTCACATAGGAAGAAAACAAGTTGAAAACAAAATAAAACCATTTTATCAAGCTAAAAATTTATTAGATAATATAAAAAAAATATGCGAAAACTGCGATGTTTGTATAAAGAATAAGTCTAGAACGGCATACAAGTTTGGACTAATGTCTTACTTAGGACCGGCCACCTATCCGTTTGAAATAGTGTCTATAGATACCATAGGTGGATTTGGTGGGGTGCGCTCAACAAAAACATATTTGCACCTCCTAGTAGATCACTTCACTCGTTACGCCTATATTTTAACTTCCAAAACACAAAGTGCAAATGAATTCTAGTTGTTGTCTTACTATTATCCAAGGATTATAAAAAGACATTATACACACACTGGCAAAATTAGCGGAACATAGTCAAAAAGGGGCACAACTTGAACTCAAGTGGGTCGGGCTGTCTGAAATCCTTTTATATAGTTTCTAAGCTCATTTAAGAAATAAAATATTGAACAAAACTGGCAATTTGAGAGATTTTTATTGCAATTATGCCATAATAAATGTTTTTCGATGATTGGACGTTGTAAGTGTTTCTGATAAGAATGGCGATTTTAGCGGGGTTCAAGGTATGCCAGCTCATTTGATTGTTTGGTTTTTGGAAGAACACATTGCTTAGATATAAAATTAGTGATTTCCCAGCATCTACGACAGCTAGAGCTGTAACCACGATAGAGAAAGGTCACACCTACCGTTCGGTCAGTCAGGCCTTAGGTGGGTCAGCTTCCGTGGTCCATCGTAACTTTCAACGCTACAGAGAGACTGGATCTTACGTCTGGAGACGAGAACAAGGCAGATATCGGGTGACATTGGTTCAGGATGACCGTTTTGTTAGGGTACAACCCTTAAGAAATCGACCTCAAACTGCATTGCATACACGAAACCTGTCGGAACAGATCCGAGATGTACGTGTGAGCGATTGTACAGTAAGAAGAAGACTCAAAGAAGTTAATTTAAACTCAAAAGTGCCAGCAAGGGCACCAGAACTTGAGACAGGACACCAAAGAGCTAGGCTAAGATATGCGCGTGAACATCAAAATTTGACAAGTGTATGAAATCGTATGCTGTACAGTGATGGGAGCAAATTCTGTGTAAATTTTGTTGACAGGCGATAAAGAATGTGGATAAATCGTAAGGAACGCTATAGACCATCAAACTTAACGGAAACAGTGGCCTATCATGCAGGCTTCGAAATGGTTTGGGGTGGCATATGACTTGGAGCCCGCACGGAGCTGATGATTGTTAATGATGGTACTTTGACAGTACACGGCTAAAGCACAGATGTCCTAGAACTGCATGTTGTGCCTTTTACACAAGTTTAGGCAGTAGCTTCAATTTTATGCGCGTCCATAGAGTAAAAAAATCAGGCATTATTACCTAAATTATGCTGGCGTAGCCTAGGTGGAGAGGCCAGCACGGTCTACGGATATGGATCCGATTGAGGACGTGTGGCACATCAATGGGTGAACGGTACGAGTTAAACCTCCAGCTCCAAAATCTGTTCAGGAGCTCGAGTTGGCGCTACTGGAGGAGTAGGAGAATATTCCACAGGAAATGATTGACAATCAAAATGCAAGCATGGAATGGCGTATCCAGGCCCTCTTGAGATCCATTGAAGGCATTAAACGCTTTTAACATGGCATTTCTTAAGTAAAAATGGAGAATTTAACTTAAAAAATTACTGCTGTAATTTCAAAGATTTTCTTAATTTTTGATTTTTGCTGATTTTTTTTCTTTTTACACGATTTCATGCCATAAATTTATATCAGTTTTATTTTTTAATCATCAATTATTAAATTAATAAAGAAATAATATATACAAATAAGCGAATAATTTACAAAAAAACTGAAAATTTTGTTATGTTCCGCTAATTTTGCCGGTGTGTATATATATTATGCAAAATAAGCGGTTCCATTGAAATTTGAAAAATGATAATAATAAGGTTAGTAAAATAAGAGGTAAAAAGGAATAAGAATGACAATCATAATATTAAAACTAAATAAATATACATTTAAAATAAATGTTACAATAAACAATGATGACTTAAAAGAGGAAAATAAAAATATTATACGATATTATCTCGAAAAAACGTATAAAAACGAGAAACTATTAAAAGCCGTCCCTAGACAAAACCAATAATCCATTCCACTTGAGTTTGTATCATTGACGCGATTTGTATCATGCGATTGGAACGGCAAAAACCACGGTCGTAAGTATTATCGACTTATCGTTGTAGGTGCTAAGTGGAACGCACCCAAAATAGAAAGATCGCGATGTATTTTATATTAAAAATCTATTTCATTCAATTGATCAAGAAATAAAACATATTTAATAGTTCCTTATTTGTTTCTTTGTTATTAAGATGGTAGAAATGAGCAAACGCACTCAAATTGCTCAAAACTACATAATCAAAATAAAATATAATCAGCTGATCTATTGAAAATCCGCCATCTTGATCTTATCCACACTCTATACAAGGGTGATGCCCTGTATAAGCGTTGTGTTATTTTGTATGGAAGTTACAACAGCGTTATACAGGCCTTATGTCAAAAAAATGATTATTAGTAGAAAAAATCTTACGCAGCCTCTATACACCCTGAGTAACTTTTTATTAGTAAGACCGATAATCCTTAACAGAGTTATGGGCCCAGTACGGCCATCGGTTTTATCGAAGATAATTACGTGTAAAAAGAAAAAAAATGTCGAAAGAAAAATACCAAATTGTTCCTTTCGCGGGGGACAATTACAACGCATGGGAATTTCGTCTGAAAAGTATCCTGCGGGATAATGGAGTAATAGAGGCGATCGAAAAGGAAGATTTCAGAAAATCTAAGGATAACAAGCAATTAGAAGCTAAGGCCCAGGCTATCATAATAGCAGCAACCGCCGATAGTCACCTCGAGTACTTGAAGGATAGATCTGCTTGCCAAATGATTAGAAGCATGGAGGACAGCTTTAAGAAGAAAGGTACACCATCTAAATTATTTATAAGAAGAGAGTTGTCCGATATGAAGTTCGATGAACGAAAGCCTTTATTAGAACATTTTATTGATATGGAAAAGCTATTTGCACAACTCGGGGATGCTGGCAGTGAGCTCTCGGAGGAAGAAAAGGTTAACTATTTACTCCTATCCATGCCGAAATCCTATGAAGGCATTATCACGGACTTGGAAACTGTGGAGGAATTGAAAGTGGACTTTGTGAAAAACAGACTGCTTGGGGAAGAGGAAAAACGGAACAGAGGAGCGACCAAATCCCTTGACTCTTCAGTCTTCTTGTGTTATGGATGTGGACGCCCCGGACACAAGAAATTCCAGTGTAGGAGCACTCAGCAGGCACGATACAGGACTGGTGACTGGAAACATCACGGCCGTGGACGTAGCGACTGGAAGTACAACGGAGGCCGAGACGACAGTAAGGCAACTCGTCATCAGACCCAGGGTCTGTAGAGGAAAGTCATTTCTTACAGACACAGAAAATACTGAAGGTAACAAATTTGTAAGTTTTATGTCATTTAGCCCTGACACCGAACAGCAGAATAAAAATATTTATTTAAAAATTTGTTGGGTTGTTGACTCAGGTAGTTCATTTCATCTTGTAAATGACATAAGTTTATTCTTTAATTTCGTCTCAGACGGGTCCAGCGGCCCAGCACAAAGCGGAGGAGAAGGCACGGACTGGTTTTAGTGGGTAGAGCTGCGGCCAACTTACCATCCTCTCGGCCGCAGCGAATCCCACATACCCCGGTGGTCCTTCCCCAGTGCCGCCGGGCATGCTTAAGCGCATTTCCCGTCTTGAAAAAAAAAATTGTAAATTGGATAAGCCGATTAAAATTTCAGCTGCCAAAAATGGTGTTGATTTAGAGGCTGTTGGTGTAGGAAAAATAAAATGTTATATAAGTGACTTTAGAGTTGATATTATATTAAATGATGTGTATTATGTACCGCAATTAAGAAAAAAATTATTATCTGTATCGAAAATGGAAAAGCATGGTTTAAAGATCATCTTCAATAAAGGGGAAGTTAAAGTTTTCTCACAAACCAATGAATTGCTTATGGTTGGGCATAGACTAGGGTCCCTTTATTTTGTAGAATTAAAAGTAAAATTTAAAGATTGTTATTATGGTGCAAAATCAGACACCAATGATAATTCAGTAGAAATTTGGCACAAACGATTTTCTCACTTAAGCTATAGTAGTTTAAAAACTTTAGTAAATAAAAATATGGTTGATGGTTTAACTGATTTGAAAGAAAAAAATTTAGAAAATAGGCATTGTGAACCATGCATACTTGCTAAAATTACATGCCTTCCTTTTAATGGGAAAATGTTATGGCTAGGAAACCATTAGAACTAGTACATACCGATGTTTGTTCTGTTAGCCCTTCTACGTGGGACGGGTATAAACACTTTGTTACTTTCATAGACGATTTTACCCACTTCACCGCAGTTTACTTATTAAGAGACAAGTCTGAGGTTTTTGAATATTTTAAGACTTATTATAATTATGCTAGTAATGATGGTTATGGTATATTGAAGTTAAAATCAGATAATGGTGAGTACATTTCTAGAAATTTTAAATCCTTTTGTGATGAAAAAGGCATAGTATTGCAGTATACGGCTGCATATAATCCCGAAATGAACGGAGTAGCTGCAAGAATGAATCGTACTCTGACTGAAAAGGCACGTGCATTATTGTTAGATTCACAGCTTACTAAAGAGCTTTGGGGCGAGGCCCTGCGTTATGCGGTATATGTCACTAATCGTAGTCCCACTGCTTCCCTTAATGTTACACCATTTGAAATGTGGGAAGGAAGACGTCCTAATGTGTCTAATTTTAGAATATTTGGGTCATCTGCATATGCCCATATTCCCCAAAAATTCCGTATGAAGTTGGACCCTCGTGGTGTGAAATTGAAAATGGTTGGGTATGCTCCGGGGGGATACAGATTAAGGGATGCTAATGAAAGGAGGATACGCATAGAACGGAATGTATTGTTTAGGGAGGAAACATGTTCAGAGTCCCCTGAAACGGTTAGTATTGAAGTGGAGTCTCTCTCGGATGGGAACAAGAAGGATGGTGGTAGTAGTCCTGAGGAAGCCATAACTCCTTTAATTTCTGATAAAACTCAAACCTATGGTACTGAGAAAGTGTTAACTTCTGATAATAATTTAGAGTCATTACAACCTGAGGGAACGGATACAGATAATGTTAATTCTAGGGAGAAAAGAAAGAAAAATAAACCAAAATATTTACAAGATTTTGTCACTAATGATTCAGATTTAGGTGATATATTAATGGCATCATTTTTATCTTGTTCTAATGATAACGTCCCAGAAAAGTATAACGATATAGATTCTTATGACGATAAAGATAGATGGTATGAAGCGGTTAACGAAGAAATGAAATCTTTAGAGGACAATAAGACTTGGGAAGTTGTAGAAAGACCAAACGATGTTAAGTTAATTGATTGTAGATGGATTTTTACAAAAAAGGCGGGTAACATAATATATAAAGCTAGGTTAGTTGCAAGGGGATTTCAACAGGAAGGTAGTTTTACCGAAATTTATTCTCCCGTTTTGAAATTACAAACTCTCAGAGTTCTTTTATCATTAGCTGTTCAAAGGAACTATTTAATTCATCAAATGGATGTTAAAGGTGCTTTTCTCCATGGTGAAATTAATGATGTTGTATACTTAAAGCCCCCACCTGGTGTAAATATAAATAAAATTATGTCTTGAAATTGAAAAAATCACTTTACGGTCTTAAAAAATCTTCTAAGAATTGGTACAATAAATTTTATGATGTTATGAAAAGTAAAGGGTTTCAAAGAGCAGAAAGTGATTATTGTTTATATTCTAAGGATGGTATTTACATTTTATTGTATGTGGACGATTTGCTAATTTTAGGCGAGGACAATTCAAGGATAAATAATGTTAAAGAAATTTTAAGCACAGATTTTAAAATGAAAGATCTAGGATGTAAAAATTTAAAATATCTCGGTATTAATATTATTCAAGATAGTGACTGTTTGTATATTAACCAGAAAGAGTATTTAGAATCTATATTGACAAAGTTTGGTATGTCCGAAGCAAATGTTAGAGAATCACCCATGGAAGTAAATGTTAATCTTGATGATTGTACAGTTGGTTACTCTTTAGAGCATAAATGCAGAGCTTGTATAGGTTCTTTAATGTATGCTGTAGTAGGTTCAAGACCTGATTTGTGTGCTGCTGTTTCTTATTTAGCAAGATATCAATCTAGACCAGAGGTTCCCAAACTTATAAGTATCACGCCTCCCTACTGCTTAAAATGAACATGCTTACGCCTCCCTTCGGCCCAGGGCTCAGCAAGTAGTAGCAAGTGGGCTAGCCAAGCTATTGTAAAATAAAATAATAAATTTCAAATTTCAGATGTTTCATTATAAAAATATGCTTTTACATACTTATTTTAAGGGGGCGACTAACCCAAAATTGACGATTTTATAATTCATTGTTATACTTGAAATTAAGCTCCGAATTGTTTCATTTTCTAAAATTAAATACTACATTATATTTCCAAGAATCCCATCTGAGCAAAAACACGATATCTTAAAAAATTTTCGATAGAAAAAAAAATCACAATTCACAAAGATGCATCTAATTTTCACGAATTTTTCATATATTGCCATAACCGTGCATTAATCTCAGTTAATATAATATTTTAACACATTGTAAAAATTCTATCATTGAGAAACCGACCTAGCGGATTTTTAAAATGTTGTATATTTATCGGGTTATTGAGAAGGACAATGTTTGATTTTTTGGGTTAGTCGCCCTCATCAATGTGACGGATGAGCTTGCATGTTTTTGACAAGATTTCCAATTCGCGTACGTCGCGGGAATGCGCGGGCGTCTGGACTCTGGAATAAAACCACCACTGGCGCCCGCGCCCCCCTTATCATGTCTTCGCGCCTCCCTAGTGGGGCGCGCCCCCTAGTTTGAAAATCAATAATCTAGACCATCAGAAAGATTATGGCAATGCTTGAAAAGGGTTTTAAGATATGTTAAGGATACCATTAATTATAATTTAAAATATAATAAGAATTGTAATTCTGAACCACTAGTTGGATATGCTGATTCTAGTTTTGCTGTAGATAAAGATAGGAAATCTATAACTGGTTATGTATTTAAAGTATTCGATAACAGTGTTATTTGGCGTTGCAAAAAGCAGAGCACTGTAGCTTTAAGCACTACTGAGGCAGAGTTATACTCCCTCAATGAAGCCACTCTGGAAGCTTGTTGGATTAGGAAATTGTTAAATGAGTTGGACGTTACTTGTAATACCACTACCATATATGAAGACAATAAAACCGAATCGAAAAACCGGAATGAAGGAGATAAAAAGAGTAGGGAGGGGGGGAAACCATTATTTCTGGACGTGCTTCCATATCTAAATTTAAGCACATATATGATAGCTACATTCATGCCAAGTTTCATGCTTTCTTCAGGAATTATACTTTTGGTCTTAGAAAAACATCATAATATTTCCAAATTCTAATTTTTTTCAGGATATTCCAAGACATTTCCAAGACACATCATCAGCAACAGAACCAAATTTTACAGTACAATATAGAAACGGACTAATTTTTGTCAACATCAATTTCGTAATACGGCCAAGAACAATTTGGGATATATTCAACAGAATATTTTAAATTAATAGATAGTAGATACTGTACCTTGTTTCTTCACCAGACCTGCAATATAGGGACCGTGCAGAGCGACGACACTGCCACAAGTGGCGAATAGCCGAAACTTTTACAAATTTTGAAAATAAAAAAAAATTACAGGTGTGTATACAGGTGCGTCAAGAATGTCTAGGGGGGCTATTAGATTATCATTTATAGAATGCCTGATGTCCATTCTCGTTAAAAATATTAACAGGCCCTTAGTAGAAAGGATGGAGAGTAACAAATTATACTTTTGGTCTTAGAAAAACATCATATTTCCAAATTCTAATTTTTTTTCAGGATATTCCAAGACAAGCTGCAGCAACATCTACAGAATCATATTTTAGTGTTGAATTTCGAAATGGCGAGATATTCGTCAATATGAACTTTGTGATTTACCCGCATTCCCTAATAAGAGTTTGGGGCCTAGCAAGCCAAGCCTTTAAATTTATTTTCAGAAGAATATAAAAAAAAATTACAGGTGTGTATACAGGTGCGTCAAGAAAGTCTAGGGGGGGTATTAGATTATCATTTATAGAATGCCTGATGTCCATTCTCGTTAAAAATATTAACAGGCCCTTAGTAGAAAGGATGGAGAGTAACAAATTATATTTTGGTCTTAGAAAAACATCATATTTCCAAATTCTAATTTTTTTTCAGATTAATACAAGACAAAGTACATCCACCACCACAGAATCATATTTTAATATTGAATATAGAAAAGGCGAAATATTCGTCAACGCAAACTTCAGGATATACCCGCATTCTTTAAGAAGATTTTGGTACCTTGTCAGCCAAGCAGCTAAATTTATTTTCAAAAGAAATTAAAACAAAATTACAGGTGTGTATACAGGAGCCCTTAGTAGAAAGGATGGAGAGTAACAAATTATACTTTTGGTCTTAGAAAAACATCATATTTCCAAATTCTATTTTTTTTTTCAGATTAATACAAGACAAAGTACATCCACCACCACAGAATCATATTTTAATATTGAATATAGAAAAGGCGAAATATTCATCAACGCAAACTTCAGGATATACCCGCATTCTTTAAGAAGATTTTGGTACCTTGTCAGCCAAGCAGCTAAATTTATTTTCAAAAGAAATTAAAACAAAATTACAGGTGTGTATACAAGAGCCCTTAGTAGAAAGGATGGAGAGTAACAAATTATACTTTTGGTCTTAGAAAAACATCATATTTCCAAATTCTATTTTTTTTTTTCAGATTAATACAAGACAAAGTACATCCACCACCACAGAATCATATTTTAATATTGAATATAGAAAAGGCGAAATATTCGTCAACGCAAACTTCAGGATATACCCGCATTCTTTAAGAAGATTTTGGTACCTTGTCAGCCAAGCAGGTAAATTTATTTTCAAAAGAAATTAAAACAAAATTACAGGTGTGTATACAGGAGCCCTTAGTAGAAAAGATGGAGAGTAACAAAATATTATACTGTTACGAATGCGGACACGTAGTGTCATCTAGCGGCAACCAGGCGAAACCATCACAGACAGCGTAAATCCCCTATTCAATACCAGATGCCGCTACTTGTATGTTTTTTACCTGCGCGTACCTGCTCGAGAATTTTCCCACGGTTGTTTACATGTTGATGCGAATTTTGTGGAATATTCTCGTAAGGTCTAGAGCTCGCCCCGATCCGTATAAATACGCGGCTAGACAGGCCGGCCAGTCAGTCTTCGAATGTTTTCGAGTGAGCGATAATCAAAGCGACTTCGGAAGTGAGAAACAAGTGACTTAGTGAGTGAACCAGTGATAGTGCTTAGTGTTTGAACTTAGTGCATAGTGTTTGAACCTAGTGCTTAGTGTTTAGACATAGTGATCTAGTGTGTGTAAGTGTAGTGTAAGTGTTAAGTGTAGTGTAAATAAAAGTCTTCAAGAGAGTCACCAGGTCTTTTTCTCCGAATCATCGAACCTCAGCACGTAACAATACTTTTGGTCTTAGAAAAACATCATATTTCCAAATTCTAATTTTTTTTCAGGATATTCCAAGATCGGCAGCAACATCTACTGATTCAAATTTTTCTGTTAAGGTGACGCCATGTTTAAGTAAAAAACCGTGTTGGATGTGTTTTAGATTGCTTGTTTTCTATGCGAGGCTGGCCCGGCCTCTCATAGAAAACAAGCAATGGAACAGCGAAAAATGGAAAGGGCGTAGCGACAAAATGGTTTTTGTCGCGTAATTTAAAAACCATAAATACATTTCATATAAAAT
>FR989947.1:9650867-9658584 GCA_905404155.3 Plebejus argus | reverse complement strand
ATCCTCCCTGAGCGCGCGACAAGCGCGCGCCTTCACTTTCGTTGCGCCTTTCAGTTTTGTCTTTAGAATCAAACTCAATGACTCGCACACATGCTAGACTCCTTGGTCCGTGTTTCAAGACGGGTCCTGCGAGTGCCCGAAACAGAATCATCGCAGACAGAGACGCGCACAGTCCGAGACTGCACGGCGGCGACAAACAGCAACGACCGACGTACGTCCGCACTGAGGCAGGACATCCGCCGGGACGCTAGCTTGCGTCGGGCCGGACGCGCGTAAACGCGTGCGCGGTTCGCATTGAAGCGTATTATCCATCATTTATACCGTCCGCAACGGCCGGCCGGCAACCCGACCCGTACGCCAGCGAGCGCCGAGACGCTCGCCGACGGACTCCCGAGAGGCGCTTAGGCCGACCCCGAACGGGTCGCGATGCATTACTAAGAGAGAAGTGCACGCCGTCGGCGGACGTCGACGAACGCGTCCCGTGCGCGCCGCATCGCCGAAACGATCGACACACATCGAGGCGCACGCCCGTACGCCGCCGAATGACGATGAATCTCCCCGTTCGTTCATTCGAGTTTCGCAGGTTTACCCCTGAACGGTTTCACGTACTCTTGAACTCTCTCTTCAAAGTTCTTTTCAACTTTCCCTCACGGTACTTGTTCGCTATCGGTCTCGCGGTAATATTTAGCCTTAGATGGAGTTTACCACCCACTTAGGGCTGCACTCTCAAGCAACCCGACTCTTAGGAGAGCTCCTCTCGCCGCCTCGCACCGTCGCTACGGGCCTGGCACCCTCTACGGATAAACGGCCCCGTTCAAGGCGAACTTGGACAGGCGCGGCGACGGCGAGAAAGCGGAACCTCCCGAACACCACATCTCCCGCGACCGAGACGACCGCGGGATTCAGTGCTGGGCTCTTTCCCGTTCGCTCGCCGCTACTAAGGAAATCCTAGTTAGTTTCTTTTCCTCCGCTTACTAATATGCTTAAATTCGGCGGGTGATCCTCCCTGATCTGAGGCCAACGATAAAATTTGAGGCAGACGCGATATCCGTCAGCGCAACGACTCCGCCTCCGCGCCCGCGACCGAAATCAATCGGTACGTCGGCGTCGACGACGCGCCCTTCGGACGTCGAGTCCGCCTACTGTTCCATTAATTCAAATTATATAACTGCGTTTTCGACGGCGGTGCGCGTTTAAAACAGTTAAACGCCAAACGTACGCGCAGCGCACTCTGCGCGTCGACGACGCAAGTTCGACGCGCGTGCACGCCCCGCTCACCGATAATCGCTCTCGCAAATTTCTCACCTTCACGGAGCGTCGGTGGGGAGCGCGGCGCACGTCGCCGACGCGAGCGCGCTACCGTACACACCACACAACACGTAACGTTATATTGCATTTGTTATGTTTCACATTTTTGAACGGACCGCACGGGAGGCGCGGTAGGGACTAACCCACACACGCGCGCGCGCGACACCGCCCGAACCGTCAATTGTTCGCGCCGTGAGACGACGGCGAACAGTGTGGCATATGATTTTATACAGCCGGCCCTCAGACAGGAGTGGTCCTGGATGTTTCTCCACGGACCGCAATGTGCGTTCGAAAATGTCGATGTTCAAATGTGTCCTGCAGTTCACACTATGACGCGCAGTTAACTGCGTTCTTCATCGACCCGCGAGCCAAGTGATCCACCGTCCAGGGTAATGGTTTAAATTGAATAAATGTCATTGGGTGTAAAAATAAATTGTATATTAAACAAACAGACCACGGACGTGTTAAGGTCAAACGTGGACATTCGTTTACCGCTCCTCTTTGTTATGTTGTGTTATATTTACGCCGACCGACGGACGCGCTACGAGCTTACACCCCCCGCACTAGCACGCTGACTTTCGCTGCACGCGATCCACAGTCTGTTCATTGCGACACTCGTGGCGCGGATTCTTGCCAGTCAACGCGACGCGAACGTGACAGTGTGCGTACAGGTACTAGCGCACTAGCGCGTAGGGGTCAACTCGAGCGTTCAAGTTCGACTCCGTCGTAGCGAGAAAAAAAAGAAGAAAAATTGTTAAATTCAACTCGATTGTTTATGTATAATATTGAACATTTAAAATTTGTCATCGCACATTTGGATAATCATTTGCAGACAAATTCTCAAAACGAATCAATTCTCATATCCTCCTGATATGCATCTACATGTTTTATGCTTGGAATACATTTACAACCTTTACGCTATTTATTTTAGGTGGATTGATTCAAAAATCAAAACATATCTTCATTGCGCACTATTTCTAATGTGGATAATGAAATTCTATTTTCCTTAAAAGACTTTGTGTTCGCTGTGGCAAAACACGTACAGAAACAGGAGAAATATTGCGTTCAGATTTCAACTGCAGTTGCGCTTTTAGAATTTTTAAATATCATTAAAGATTTCAGTGCTAGTAGCTTGACTACAGTGTCAAAAATGTCATTGGGTGTAAAAAAGAAATTGTATATTAAACAAACAGACCACGGACGTGTTAAGGTCAAACGTGGACATTCGTTTACCGCTCTTTGTTATGTTGTGTTATATTTACGCCGACCGACGGACGCGCTACGAGCTTACACCCCCCGCACTAGCACGCTGACTTTCGCTGCACGCGATCCACAGTCTGTCCATTGCGACACTCGTGGCGCGGATTCTTGCCAGTCAACGCGACGCGAACGTGACAGTGTGCGTACAGGTACTAGCGCACTAGCGCGTAGGGGTCAACTCGAGCGTTCAAGTTCGACTCCGTCGTAGCGAGAAAAAGAAAAGAAAATTGTTAAATTCAATTCGATTGTTTATGTATATAATATTATATCGTCGCGTCAATTGAACGACACAACAACAACATCATACGATAATGATCCTTCCGCAGGTTCCCCTACGGAAACCTTGTTACGACTTTTACTTCCTCTAAATGATCAAGTTTGGTCAACTTCCCAGCAACGCCGACGGCCGTGAAGCCACCGCGTGTCGGTCCGAAGACCTCACTAATCATTCAATCGGTAGTAGCGACGGGCGGTGTGTACAAAGGGCAGGGACGTAATCAACGCGAGCTTATGACTCGCGCTTACTAGGAATTCCTCGTTTATGGGGGATAATTGCAAACCCCAATCCCCAGCACGAAGGAGTTTCAACGGGTTGCCCGGGCCTCTAGGCCAGGGAGAACATGCTGATTCCTTCAGTGTAGCGCGCGTGCGGCCCAGGACATCTAAGGGCATCACAGACCTGTTATTGCTCAATCTCGTGCGGCTCGAAGCCGCCGGTCCCTCTAAGAAGAATTTTAATACGTCGCCAGGTGAGTTGCGCGACCGAAATCGCGCACACCTAAATGGCGACGCCTATTTAGCAGGCTAGAGTCTCGTTCGTTACCGGAATTAACCAGACAAATCGCTCCACCAACTAAGAACGGCCATGCACCACCACCCACCGAATCAAGAAAGAGCTGTTAATCTGTCAATCCTTCCGGTGTCCGGGCCTGGTGAGATTTCCCGTGTTGAGTCAAATTAAGCCGCAGGCTCCACTCCTGGTGGTGCCCTTCCGTCAATTCCTTTAAGTTTCAGCTTTGCAACCATACTCCCCCCGGAGTCCAAAATCTTTGGTTTCCCGGAAGCTGCCCGCCGAGCCATTGTATTAACGTCGGCGGATCGCTAGATGACATATTTACGGTTAGAACTAGGGCGGTATCTAATCGCCTTCGAACCTCTAACTTTCGTTCTTGATTGATGAAAACACCTTTGGCAAATGCTTTCGCTGATGTTCGTCTTGCGACGATCCAAGAATTTCACCTCTAACGTCGCAATACGAATGCCCCCAGTTATCCCTATTAATCATTACCTCGGAGTTTCTGAAAACCAACAAAATAGAACCGAGGTCATATTCTATTATTCCATGCACGAAATATTCAAGCGGCATTTTGAGCCCGCTTTGAGCACTCTAATTTGTTCAAAGTAAAATTGTCGGCCCACCTCGACACTCACTGAAGAGCACCGCGATAGGATTTTGATATTGAACCGACGTTTTACCGTCGGCTCACCGACGATATGCTCCGCAAACGTGTCAGTATCACCGCGGATGCGGTGCACCGACAGCGCGGCGCACAAATGCAACTACGAGCTTTTTAACCGCAACAATTTTAGTATACGCTATTGGAGCTGGAATTACCGCGGCTGCTGGCACCAGACTTGCCCTCCAATTGTTCCTCGTTAAAATATTTAAAGTGTACTCATTCCGATTACGAGGCCTCGTAAGAGTCCCGTATCGTTATTTTTCGTCACTACCTCCCCGTGCCGGGAGTGGGTAATTTTGCGCGCCTGCTGCCTTCCTTGGATGTGGTAGCCGTTTCTCAGGCTCCCTCTCCGGAATCGAACCCTGATTCCCCGTTACCCGTGACAACCATGGTAGTCGCAGAAACTACCATCGAAAGTTGATAAGGCAGACATTTGAAAGATGCGTCGCCGGTACTGGACCATGCGATCGGCAAAAGTTATCCAGATTCATCAAAATAAACGACTTAGGACGCGGGGCCCTCCGTCGATTGGTTTTGATCTAATAAAAGCACTCGTCCCATTGCTGGTCAGAGTTCTGATTGCATGTATTAGCTCTAGAATTACCACAGTTATCCAAGTAACTGAGTAAGATCTAAGGAACCAAAACTGATATATTGAGCCATTCGCGGTATCGCCTTAATACGGCTTGCACTGAGACATGCATGGCTTAATCTTTGAGACAAGCATATAACTACTGGCAGGATCAACCAGGAGCTAACCTTTAGAGCCGCACGAATCTCTTCGAGCGCTCGAGGCGCTGCTCGCCGTCGACACGCGTATGCCGACGGCCTAAATAGTGCACGCGCGCACACACGGCGGACCGTGCGCGCGCGGTGACCGGTCATTATTTGAATGTTCCCTTCGTGCGTTTAAAAACACAAAGAGAACGAACGCGGAGCAACGAAGCTACCGCACATTCGAACGTTCATATTACGAGATCTATCATGGACAGTGTAATGGAGAGTTTAACATCAAAACTCGTCAATCATATAGATTGTCGCCCGGTGCGGGAGAGATCGGACCACGTACGTTACGTCCAAGTTGATGTAATACGATATTAAAGATTATAATAATATATTGCAACTCCGCGACCGCTAACAGCTTCACATTTGACGCGACGCGCACAATACTAGACAACGGCGCACTCTAAAATTAATGTGCTCCGCGCTCGTACATAGTGCCCCGCCGCGATTGTTACGGTGGAAACTTCAACGAACCGCAGCTACCGTTCGGATCGACACAAAATCAAACTGATGAATTCATGAGAACCTCACGTTTCGCTGGTCCGTCGGTCGACACGTCGTATATTGTAATGTGTTTTCGTCTTTAATCTTTAATCATCTTTAATCTTTAAATAAACAATAGATAATGAATAATGAAATCGTCCGTGCGCCCAGTGCAATGAGATTGATATGGCGACTAACTTTGTATTTGTGATAAATAATCACACATCGTCGACCAACACCAACCTCGCACACTCGCACGCTCACACCACACGTGTACTCGCATGCGTCGTACAGATAATGCGCAGCTGGTGTTATGCTTTTTAAGTGTAACCAAGTAGTAAACTAACCTAAACCATCCCCCCTTCCCTTCCCGCCAGTCCTCCCTCATAGCCCTCCTCCCCCCCGCCTCCCCCGCGAGAGCCCCTCCCACTTTAAGAAAAAAACATCCTTGTGTTCAGTGTTTTTTATAATTGTATTCTACATATAAAACTAGAATAAATAGTACCCACATGATGATAACGAATCTCGACGGTGGTCAATGAAGAAGGAGAAAAAAAAAAAAACTCATTGAACATCCTACTAATATTATAAAGGCGAAAGTTTGGATGTATAGATGTATGGATGTATGGATGTATGGTTGTATGGATGTTTGTTACTCTTTCACGCAAAAACTACTGAACGGATTTTAATGAAACTTTACAACAATATAGCTTATGCATCAGAATAACACATCCTATCCTACTAATATTATAAAGGCGAAAGTTTGGATGTATAGATGTATGGATGTATGGATGTTTGTTACTCTTTCACGCAAAAACTACTGAACGGATTTTAATGAAACTTAACAACAATATAGCTTACGCATCAGAATAACACATAGGCTATAATTTTAACCAACTTTCAAAATGGAGGAGGTGTTATGTTCGTTTTTTTATGCTCAACGATTACTCCGCCGTTTGTGAACCGATTTTCAAAATTTTTCTTTTGGTGTATAGGGCATTATCCAATTTAATATCATGTTCACAAAAATGGTGATCTGATGAAGGAATCCATGGGTAATCGAGGGAACTCCTCAAAATTTATATGGAAACATGTGGTGACTTTGGTTTCATGAGAAGTATTCCGAGTATATGCTAACAACAAGTAAGATTTTGGACCCAGCGACACCCACCCATGGTTCGGGAGCTGCTGAGAGAACACCTGACTCTTCATAGATATACGATTGAGAGTTTCGGTGTTGATTTAAGATCGGAAAGCAGATTCTACTATGAAATTACATTCGTCATCATCATCATCATCACTACCAAGTACCAATTTTTTTTATGAAAAAAGGAGGCAAACGAGCAAACGGGTCACCTGATGAAAAGCAACTTCCGTCGCCTATGGACACTCGCAGCATCAGAAGAGCTGCAGGTGCGTTGCCGGCCTTTTACGAGGGAATAGCGTAATAGGGTAGGGGAGGATAGGGAAGGGAATAGGGGAGGGTAGGGAAGGAAATAAAGGAGGGTAGGGAAGGGAAAAGGGTAGGAGATTGGGCCTCCGGCAAAGAGAATATGTTACACTACGCGAACCTCCGGTCAACTCACCACTCGGCGAAACACAGCGCAAGCGCTGTTTCACGCCGGTTTTCTGTGAGCCCGTGGTATTTCTCCGGTCGAGCCGGCCCATTCGTGCCGAAGCATGGCTCTCCCACGGTATCGTCCCATGATACGTTTCATAGTCTTTTAGATCGAGACTCGAGTTTGTCAATCGATTTAAAAAAATGTATATCTACTAATATTATTTAAAACCTGAAGAGTTTGTTTGTTTGCTCGAACACGCTTATCTCAGGAAGTACTTTCTGGTCCGATTTAAAAAAAAATTCAGTGTTAAATAGCTTATTTATCGAGGAAGGCTATTTATTATTACTTACGCTAAGACTAAAATATATATGACCGAAGAATCAGAATAAAATGTGGAAAAACCCGGGAAAATTATTAGAAACTAGAAAGGGTTTATCTCACGAAGTACTAGAGCATTTTTGATATTATTTGTCACAACTCACAGATATAGAATAGACCACGTGAAGGGACAGAACTTTTTGCGGGAAAATGTACGGTTTTCGTAAAATTCCTAATTTACGCGGGCGAAGCCGCACGGGACATCTAGTAATACATAATAATAAGTAATATCAATGATAAGTATTATCATCATTCTGAATTATAATCTCAATTATATTATAAAAAAATATTATAGTGGCTGATAGTGCTCTCATGTTTGTATCAAACAAACTAGGATGTACAGTACCTACCTGACACAATAATCGGTGGTTATGAGAAAAGATAACAATAATAATAATAATAACTAGATGATGCCCCCAAACTCGTCTATCGCGCGGGAATAGTACATTTTTCCGCCTGATCCTAAATACTTCTAAATTTGAA
>FR989947.1:9613367-9645867 GCA_905404155.3 Plebejus argus | reverse complement strand
CAGCATATGTGCTCATAGCGCGCCCGCATTCACTGATTGGAAACGAGACGCCTAGGGAGTGCGAGAGGTCGACCGAGACCGACGCTCCATCCTCCCTGAGCGCGCGACAAGCGCGCGCCTTCACTTTCGTTGCGCCTTTCAGTTTTGTCTTTAGAATCAAACTCAATGACTCGCACACATGCTAGACTCCTTGGTCCGTGTTTCAAGACGGGTCCTGCGAGTGCCCGAAACAGAATCATCGCAGACAGAGACGCGCACAGTCCGAGACTGCACGGCGGCGACAAACAGCAACGACCGACGTACGTCCGCACTGAGGCAGGACATCCGCCGGGACGCTAGCTTGCGTCGGGCCGGACGCGCGTAAACGCGTGCGCGGTTCGCATTGAAGCGTATTATCCATCATTTATACCGTCCGCAACGGCCGGCCGGCAACCCGACCCGGTACGCCAACGAGCGCCGAGACGCTCGCCGACGGACTCCCGAGAGGCGCTTAGGCCGACCCCGAACGGGTCGCGATGCATTACTAAGAGAGAAGTGCACGCCGTCGGCGGACGTCGACGAACGCGTCCCGTGCGCGCCGCATCGCCGAAACGATCGACACACATCGAGGCGCACGCCCGTACGCCGCCGAATGACGATGAATCTCCCCGTTCGTTCATTCGAGTTTCGCAGGTTTACCCCTGAACGGTTTCACGTACTCTTGAACTCTCTCTTCAAAGTTCTTTTCAACTTTCCCTCACGGTACTTGTTCGCTATCGGTCTCGCGGTAATATTTAGCCTTAGATGGAGTTTACCACCCACTTAGGGCTGCACTCTCAAGCAACCCGACTCTTAGGAGAGCTCCTCTCGCCGCCTCGCACCGTCGCTACGGGCCTGGCACCCTCTACGGATAAACGGCCCCGTTCAAGGCGAACTTGGACAGGCGCGGCGACGGCGAGAAAGCGGAACCTCCCGAACACCACATCTCCCGCGACCGAGACGACCGCGGGATTCAGTGCTGGGCTCTTTCCCGTTCGCTCGCCGCTACTAAGGAAATCCTAGTTAGTTTCTTTTCCTCCGCTTACTAATATGCTTAAATTCGGCGGGTGATCCTCCCTGATCTGAGGCCAACGATAAAAATTTGAGGCAGACGCGATATCCGTCAGCGCAACGACTCCGCCTCCGCGACCGCGACCGAAATCAATCGGTACGTCGGCGTCGACGACGCGCCCTTCGGACGTCGAGTCCGCCTACTGTTCCATTAATTCAAATTATATAACTGCGTTTTCGACGGCGGTGCGCGTTTAAAACAGTTAAACGCAAACGTACGCGCAGCGCACTCTGCGCGTCGACGACGCAAGTTCGACGCGCGTGCACGCCCCGCTCACCGATAATCGCTCTCGCAAATTTCTCACCTTCACGGAGCGTCGGTGGGGAGCGCGGCGCACGTCGCCGACGCGAGCGCGCTACCGTACACACCACACAACACGTAACGTTATATTGCATTTGTTGTTTCACATTTTTGAACGGACCGCACGGGAGGCGCGGTAGGGACTAACCCACACACGCGCGCGCGCGACACCGCCCGGAACCGTCAATTGTTCGCGCCGTGAGACGACGGCGAACAGTGTGGCATATGATTTTATACAGCCGGCCCTCAGACAGGAGTGGTCCTGGATGTTTCTCCACGGACCGCAATGTGCGTTCGAAATGTCGATGTTCAAATGTGTCCTGCAGTTCACACTATGACGCGCAGTTAACTGCGTTCTTCATCGACCCGCGAGCCAAGTGATCCACCGTCCAGGGTAATGGTTTAAATTGAATAAATGTCATTGGGTGTAAAAAATAAATTGTATATTAAACAAACAGACCACGGACGTGTTAAGGTCAAACGTGGACATTCGTTTACCGCTCCTCTTTGTTATGTTGTGTTATATTTACGCTGACCGACGGACGCGCTACGAGCTTACACCCCCCGCACTAGCACGCTGACTTTCGCTGCACGCGATCCACAGTCTGTTCATTGCGACACTCGTGGCGCGGATTCTTGCCAGTCAACGCGACGCGAACGTGACAGTGTGCGTACAGGTACTAGCGCACTAGCGCGTAGGGGTCAACTCGAGCGTTCAAGTTCGACTCCGTCGTAGCGAGAAAAAAAAGAAGAAAAATTGTTAAATTCAACTCGATTGTTTATGTATAATATTGAACATTTAAAATTTGTCATCGCACATTTGGATAATCATTTGCAGACAAATTCTCAAAACGAATCAATTTCATATCCTCCTGATATGCATCTACATGTTTTATGCTTGGAATACATTTACAACCTTTACGCTATTTATTTTAGGTGGATTGGATTCAAAAATCAAAACATATCTTCATTGCGCACTATTTCTAATGTGGATAATGATAATTCTATTTCCTTAAAAGACTTTGTGTTCGCTGTGGCAAAACACGTACAGAAACAGGAGAAATATTGCGTTCAGATTTCAACTGCAGTTGCGCTTTTAGAATTTTTAAATATCATTAAAGATTTCAGTGCTAGTAGCTTGACTACAGTGTCAAAAATGTCATTGGGTGTAAAAAATAAATTGTATATTAAACAAACAGACCACGGACGTGTTAAGGTCAAACGTGGACATTCGTTTACCGCTCTTTGTTATGTTGTGTTATATTTACGCCGACCGACGGACGCGCTACGAGCTTACACCCCCCGCACTAGCACGCTGACTTTCGCTGCACGCGATCCACAGTCTGTCCATTGCGACACTCGTGGCGCGGATTCTTGCCAGTCAACGCGACGCGAACGTGACAGTGTGCGTACAGGTACTAGCGCACTAGCGCGTAGGGGTCAACTCGAGCGTTCAAGTTCGACTCCGTCGTAGCGAGAAAAAGAAAAGAAAAATTGTTAAATTCAATTCGATTGTTTATGTATATAATATTATATCGTCGCGTCAATTGAACGACACAACAACAACATCATACGATAATGATCCTTCCGCAGGTTCCCCTACGGAAACCTTGTTACGACTTTTACTTCCTCTAAATGATCAAGTTTGGTCAACTTCCCAGCAACGCCGACGGCCGTGAAGCCACCGCGTGTCGGTCCGAAGACCTCACTAAATCATTCAATCGGTAGTAGCGACGGGCGGTGTGTACAAAGGGCAGGGACGTAATCAACGCGAGCTTATGACTCGCGCTTACTAGGAATTCCTCGTTTATGGGGGATAATTGCAAACCCCAATCCCCAGCACGAAGGAGTTTCAACGGGTTGCCCGGGCCTCTAGGCCAGGGAGAACATGCTGATTCCTTCAGTGTAGCGCGCGTGCGGCCCAGGACATCTAAGGGCATCACAGACCTGTTATTGCTCAATCTCGTGCGGCTCGAAGCCGCCGGTCCCTCTAAGAAGAATTTTAATACGTCGCCAGTGAGTTGCGCGACCGAAATCGCGCACACCTAAATGGCGACGCCTATTTAGCAGGCTAGAGTCTCGTTCGTTACCGGAATTAACCAGACAAATCGCTCCACCAACTAAGAACGGCCATGCACCACCACCCACCGAATCAAGAAAGAGCTGTTAATCTGTCAATCCTTCCGGTGTCCGGGCCTGGTGAGATTTCCCGTGTTGAGTCAAATTAAGCCGCAGGCTCCACTCCTGGTGGTGCCCTTCCGTCAATTCCTTTAAGTTTCAGCTTTGCAACCATACTCCCCCCGGAGTCCAAAATCTTTGGTTTCCCGGAAGCTGCCCGCCGAGCCATTGTATTAACGTCGGCGGATCGCTAGATGACATATTTACGGTTAGAACTAGGGCGGTATCTAATCGCCTTCGAACCTCTAACTTTCGTTCTTGATTGATGAAAACACCTTTGGCAAATGCTTTCGCTGATGTTCGTCTTGCGACGATCCAAGAATTTCACCTCTAACGTCGCAATACGAATGCCCCCAGTTATCCCTATTAATCATTACCTCGGAGTTCTGAAAACCAACAAAATAGAACCGAGGTCATATTCTATTATTCCATGCACGAAATATTCAAGCGGCATTTTGAGCCCGCTTTGAGCACTCTAATTTGTTCAAAGTAAAATTGTCGGCCCACCTCGACACTCACTGAAGAGCACCGCGATAGGATTTTGATATTGAACCGACGTTTTACCGTCGGCTCACCGACGATATGCTCCGCAAACGTGTCAGTATCACCGCGGATGCGGTGCACCGACAGCGCGGCGCACAAATGCAACTACGAGCTTTTTAACCGCAACAATTTTAGTATACGCTATTGGAGCTGGAATTACCGCGGCTGCTGGCACCAGACTTGCCCTCCAATTGTTCCTCGTTAAAATATTTAAAGTGTACTCATTCCGATTACGAGGCCTCGTAAGAGTCCCGTATCGTTATTTTTCGTCACTACCTCCCCGTGCCGGGAGTGGGTAATTTGCGCGCCTGCTGCCTTCCTTGGATGTGGTAGCCGTTTCTCAGGCTCCCTCTCCGGAATCGAACCCTGATTCCCCGTTACCCGTGACAACCATGGTAGTCGCAGAAACTACCATCGAAAGTTGATAAGGCAGACATTTGAAAGATGCGTCGCCGGTACTGGACCATGCGATCGGCAAAAGTTATCCAGATTCATCAAAATAAACGACTTAGGACGCGGGGCCCTCCGTCGATTGGTTTTGATCTAATAAAAGCACTCGTCCCATTGCTGGTCAGAGTTCTGATTGCATGTATTAGCTCTAGAATTACCACAGTTATCCAAGTAACTGAGTAAGATCTAAGGAACCAAAACTGATATATTGAGCCATTCGCGGTATCGCCTTAATACGGCTTGCACTGAGACATGCATGGCTTAATCTTTGAGACAAGCATATAACTACTGGCAGGATCAACCAGGGAGCTAACCTTTTAGAGCCGCACGAATCTCTTCGAGCGCTCGAGGCGCTGCTCGCCGTCGACACGCGTATGCCGACGGCTAAATAGTGCACGCGCGCACACACGGCGGACCGTGCGCGCGCGGTGACCGGTCATTATTTGAATGTTCCCTTCGTGCGTTTAAAAACACAAAGAGAACGAACGCGGAGCAACGAAGCTACCGCACATTCGAACGTTCCATATTACGAGATCTATCATGGACAGTGTAATGGAGAGTTTAACATCAAAACTCGTCAATCATATAGATTGTCGCCCGGTGCGGGAGAGATCGGACCACGTACGTTACGTCCAAGTTGATGTAATACGATATTAAAGATTATAATAATATATTGCAACTCCGCGACCGCTAACAGCTTCACATTTGACGCGACGCGCACAATACTAGACAACGGCGCACTCTAAAATTAATGTGCTCCGCGCTCGTACATAGTGCCCCGCCGCGATTGTTACGGTGGAAACTTCAACGAACCGCAGCTACCGTTCGGATCGACACAAAATCAAACTGATGAATTCATGAGAACCTCACGTTTCGCTGGTCCGTCGGTCGACACGTCGTATATTGTAATGTGTTTTCGTCTTTAATCTTTAATCATCTTTAATCTTTAAATAAACAATAGATAATGAATAATGAAATCGTCCGTGCGCCCAGTGCAATGAGATTGATATGGCGACTAACTTTGTATTTGTGATAAATAATCACACATCGTCGACCAACACCAACCTCGCACACTCGCACGCTCACACCACACGTGTACTCGCATGCGTCGTACAGATAATGCGCAGCTGGTGTTATGCTTTTTAAGTGTAACCAAGTAGTAAACTAACCTAAACCATCCCCCCTTCCCTTCCCGCCAGTCCTCCCTCATAGCCCTCCTCCCCCCGCCTCCCCCGCGAGAGCCCCTCCCACTTTAAGAAAAAAACATCCTTGTGTTCAGTGTTTTTTATAATTGTATTCTACATATAAAACTAGAATAAATAGTACCCACATGATGATAACGAATCTCGACGGTGGTCAATGAAGAAGGAGAAAAAAAAAAAAAACTCATTGAACATCCTACTAATATTATAAAGGCGAAAGTTTGGATGTATAGATGTATGGATGTATGGATGTATGGTTGTATGGATGTTTGTTACTCTTTCACGCAAAAACTACTGAACGGATTTTAATGAAACTTTACAACAATATAGCTTATGCATCAGAATAACACATCCTATCCTACTAATATTATAAAGGCGAAAGTTTGGATGTATAGATGTATGGATGTATGGATGTTTGTTACTCTTTCACGCAAAAACTACTGAACGGATTTTAATGAAACTTAACAACAATATAGCTTACGCATCAGAATAACACATAGGCTATAATTTTAACCAACTTTCAAAATGGAGGAGGTGTTATGTTCGTTTTTTTATGCTCAACGATTACTCCGCCGTTTGTGAACCGATTTTCAAAATTTTTCTTTTGGTGTATAGGGCATTATCCCAATTTAATATCATGTTCACAAAAATGGTGATCTGATGAAGGAATCCATGGGTAATCGAGGGAACTCCTCAAAATTTATATGGAAACATGTGGTGACTTTGGTTTCATGAGAAGTATTCCGAGTATATGCTAACAACAAGTAAGATTTTGGACCCAGCGACACCCACCCATGGTTCGGGAGCTGCTGAGAGAACACCTGACTCTTCATAGATATACGATTGAGAGTTTCGGTGTTGATTTAAGATCGGAAAGCAGATTCTACTATGAAAATTACATTCGTCATCATCATCATCATCACTACCAAGTACCAATTTTTTTTATGAAAAAAGGAGGCAAACGAGCAAACGGGTCACCTGATGAAAAGCAACTTCCGTCGCCTATGGACACTCGCAGCATCAGAAGAGCTGCAGGTGCGTTGCCGGCCTTTTACGAGGGAATAGCGTAATAGGGTAGGGGAGGATAGGGAAGGGAATAGGGGAGGGTAGGGAAGGAAATAAAGGAGGGTAGGGAAGGGAAAAGGGTAGGAGATTGGGCCTCCGGCAAAGAGAATATGTTACACTACGCGAACCTCCGGTCAACTCACCACTCGGCGAAACACAGCGCAAGCGCTGTTTCACGCCGGTTTTCTGTGAGCCCGTGGTATTTCTCCGGTCGAGCCGGCCCATTCGTGCCGAAGCATGGCTCTCCCACGGTATCGTCCCATGATACGTTTCATAGTCTTTTAGATCGAGACTCGAGTTTGTCAATCGATTTAAAAAAATGTATATCTACTAATATTATTTAAAACCTGAAGAGTTTGTTTGTTTGCTCGAACACGCTTATCTCAGGAAGTACTTTCTGGTCCGATTTAAAAAAAAATTCAGTGTTAAATAGCTTATTTATCGAGGAAGGCTATTTATTATTACTTACGCTAAGACTAAAATATATATGACCGAAGAATCAGAATAAAATGTGGAAAAACCCGGGAAAATTATTAGAAACTAGAAAGGGTTTATCTCACGAAGTACTAGAGCATTTTTGATATTATTTGTCACAACTCACAGATATAGAATAGACCACGTGAAGGGACAGAACTTTTTGCGGGAAAATGTACGGTTTTCGTAAAATTCCTAATTTACGCGGGCGAAGCCGCACGGGACATCTAGTAATACATAATAATAAGTAATATCAATGATAAGTATTATCATCATTCTGAATTATAATCTCAATTATATTATAAAAAAATTTCACAAGTGACAAAATATGTCAATTTCAAATTTTATTAACTTTGACATTAGCGTTGCGTTCAAAAACTTTGTAAATGTCATAGTCGAAACTCGAACATTATATTATTTACGAAATTCACGTACTCTACTGATTAATATTAACTAAAAATGTTTAATTATCAATCTTGTGTCCAATTATAATTACCACGTTCATAAAAACATCACTTTTATATGATTTTTCGTCATCAACACCCGAGCATCAGATAGCGTGTTACTTAATTCCTGAACGTGTTCCTTTGAGTCTACAATCTATGGTATATAACACGATTTTAGCTAAAACAAGTCACTTTTTAATTATTAATCGCATCTTATTTCTCATCTGTGTATGACCCCGAAATTGATAAGCCCTGTGATCACGATTCAAAAAATCTTCACTTTTTGAATGTATACGGTGATAAATTGGTTATACCTCAACTATCAGATAAAGAAATTTTGCATAAACTTAAAAATTTAGATCGCAATAAGGGAGCGGGTCCAGATGAAATACCACCAATTTTTATAATGTCATGCGCTACGTCTCTAACTACTCCCCTTAGATTGATATTCAACCATTCCATTAAAACAGGTATTTTTCCTTGCGAATGGAAAAAAGCAAAAATAGTACCAATTCATAAGTCTGGCGATAAAAATGTTTTTTCAAATTACCGTCCCATTTCCATTTTGTCTACGTTTTCCAAAGTGTTTGAGTCATTGTTATGTTCGCATTTTCAGAATCATTTACAGTTATACATCTCTAGTAATCAACATGGTTTTGTTGCAGGTAGGTCTGTAATTACAAACTTAGTTACTTTTACTGAATACGTAAATAATGCCGTCGATTCTGGGAAACAGTGCGACGTAATATATACAGATTTTTCAAAAGCATTCGATAAGGTATGTCATCAAAAGTTATTAAGTAAGTTATCTGCTTATGGTATCACGGGCTCCCTTTTAAATCTTATAAAATCTTACTTGAAAAATAGACCATTTTATGTTGTAATTAATGGATATCGCTCTTCATACTATTGCGCAACATCAGGCGTTCCCCAAGGATCACACTTAGGACCCACCTTGTTTAACTTTTTTATCAATGACATTATAGAATGCTTTCTCTCGTCAGAATTTTATTTGTATGCCGATGATCTAAAATTTTGTAAAATTATAACTTGCCTCAACGATTGTATACTTTTGCAAAACGACCTTTACAGACTCTACAATTGGTGTAAAAATAATCTTATGTCATTAAATACTAGTAAATGTTATTCGGTTAACTATTCCAGGAAAAACACTCTAATAAAATTTAATTATCATGTTGAAAGCAACTTAATACAGAATGTTGACAGCATTAGGGACTTGGGCATCATTTTTGATAGAAAATTAACATTTAAAACGCATATGGAATGTGTGATTAAAAAGGCGTCTAGATTACTAGGGTTTGTGATTAGGACTTGTAAAGAGTTCCAAAACCCAAAAGTAAAAATTTTATTATATTTTTCCCTAGTACGAAGTATTCTAGAATATGGTATACAAATTTGGCGGCCTCATTATGCCACACACACACTTCGGTTAGAGCGAGTTCAAAAGAGGTTTCTCTGGCATCTAGCTTTTTCTATTGGCAAAAGTAAGGAGCTAAATTCATATAGTAGTAGGTTAAAATATTTTTCACGATTCACTAACTCGGGATTTGATCAGCTAATAATTCGGGCAAAAAAACTTGATGCTACCTTCATTTATAAAGTATTGAGAAATAAGGTATCTTGCCCCCAATTGCTGCAATGTATAGGGTATCGTGTCCCAGTTCGTCTTCCTCGAGCTCCTATAACACCTCTTTATTATCGACCAAAAAGAACTAATCTTGGCATGAACTCTCCTATGACTCGAATGACAAAACTAATTAACGAATGCAGCAGTGTCTTGGACTTGCACTTTGACTCCCCCGCGTCCTTTTTGCGTCACATAAAAGACCATCTTAACATTGAAACTTGAATTAAAAAGAAATAATTTTATCATGTAGAGTACGACAAACAATTAGTTATTTTTAAATTTTTATATTTTAAATTTTTATTAGTCATTTAATGACTTTAATTATTGTATCCTAAATCAAAATATTACTATTACGATTTTTTTTTTAAATTGGTTATTTTATTAATGTTATTTTTGTATCCCCTTTTGCTTTTACTGTAACAAATTTTCTATATTTTAATTATTGGTTATTTAATGAATTTTATTATTGTATCCCTTTTTACTATTACGAATTTTTATATTATCTTTTAATTGGTTATTTAATTAATTTTTATTGTTGTATTCCCTTTTCCTTTTACTTTAATGAATTTTTATGAATTGTAGTATAACTATTGAATAATAGTTATTACATTCTCATATTATTAATACTTTTAGCGAATTGTAATGCATGATATAAAATAAGTATACATTATTATTATTATTTTTTTAGTTGATTTTATGTTGTGAATGCGGTGTTTGTCTTTAAGAAATTGATATGCGTTTTTACTGTAATCTAAAATTGTATTTCTTAAATGTATTACGTGTAATCAATTGTTGACAAACCAAATAAAACAAAATAAAATAAAATAAAATAAAATTAATCACGTCATTACACGCATTACCCTCTTTTAGTTGCTTAATAATATTGTTTAATTTTTCATCCTGTAATTGTACTGTTAAATACCAATCTTCATCTTCTGTCGTAATTTACAAAATACTTTTTCTAGTAACTCTAAACCCGCAGAAACGTCAACTGTTGACAATAAAATGTCATCCATGAAACAAATAATTTCATCACTACCCACCATTCGTACTAATTTTTGAATGACACGCATAAAAACCGACGGTGCATTTGCCAAACCAAAGGGTACCCTCAAAAATTCATATAACCCGTCCGGTGTTACGAAAGCGGTTTTATTTATAGAATCTGGATGAATTTTAATATGATGGTAGCCAGAAAATAAATCTAGATTTGTAAATATTTTCTTATTGGCTAGTTTTGACAACTGGTCATCTATATGTGGAAGAGGAAAACGTTCCTTAACGGTTATCGAGTTCAATGACCTATAATCGACACACAAACGATAGTCGCCATTTTTCTTGCGGACTAAAATAATTGGCGAAGCATATTCTGATGACGATTCCCTAATAATATTGCCCTCTAACATCTCGCTAATTTTTCTAGCTACTACTTCTCTCTCCATATGAGCTAAACGGTAAGGTTTTCTATTTATAGGAATATCACTTGTAACCTTTATTTCCATTTGCCCTAAATCTGTAACGCCTATATCTTTAACAGTACTAGCAAAACAATCCGAATACTTAACCAAAAGTTGATATAATTTATTTTTGTCTCCGTCACACATATTATTGCTGATGTCGATATCATCAAGTTTTACACCACCTATATAAAGAAATAGAAAACCTTACCGTTTAGCTCATATGGAGAGAGAAGTAGTAGCTAGAAAAATTAGCGAGATGTTAGAGGGCAATATTATTAGGGAATCGTCATCAGAATATGCTTCGCCAATTATTTTAGTCCGCAAGAAAAATGGCGACTATCGTTTGTGTGTCGATTATAGGTCATTGAACTCGATAACCGTTAAGGAACGTTTTCCTCTTCCACATATAGATGACCAGTTGTCAAAACTAGCCAATAAGAAAATATTTACAAATCTAGATTTATTTTCTGGCTACCATCATATTAAAATTCATCCAGATTCTATAAATAAAACCGCTTTCGTAACACCGGACGGGTTATATGAATTTTTGAGGGTACCCTTTGGTTTGGCAAATGCACCGTCGGTTTTTATGCGTGTCATTCAAAAATTAGTACGAATGGTGGGTAGTGATGAAATTATTTGTTTCATGGATGACATTTTATTGTCAACAGTTGACGTTTCTGCGGGTTTAGAGTTACTAGAAAAAGTATTTTGTAAATTACGACAGAAGATGAAGATTGGTATTTAACAGTACAATTACAGGATGAAAAATTAAACAATATTATTAAGCAACTAAAAGAGGGTAATGCGTGTAATGACGTGATTAATTTTATTTTATTTTATTTTATTTTGTTTTATTTGGTTTGTCAACAATTGATTACACGTAATACATTTAAGAAATACAATTTTAGATTACAGTAAAAACGCATATCAATTTCTTAAAGACAAACACCGCATTCACAACATAAAATCAACTAAAAAAATAATAATAATAATGTATACTTATTTTATATCATGCATTACAATTCGCTAAAAGTATTAATAATATGAGAATGTAATAACTATTATTCAATAGTTATACTACAATTCATAAAAATTCATTAAAGTAAAAGGAAAAGGGAATACAACAATAAAAATTAATTAAATAACCAATTAAAAGATAATATAAAAATTCGTAATAGTAAAAAGGGATACAATAATAAAATTCATTAAATAACCAATAATTAAAATATAGAAAATTTGTTACAGTAAAAGCAAAAGGGGATACAAAAATAACATTAATAAAATAACCAATTTAAAAAAAAAATCGTAATAGTAATATTTTGATTTAGGATACAATAATTAAAGTCATTAAATGACTAATAAAAATTTAAAATATAAAAATTTAAAAATAACTAATTGTTTGTCGTACTCTACATGATAAAATTATTTCTTTTTAATTCAAGTTTCAATGTTAAGATGGTCTTTTATGTGACGCAAAAAGGACGCGGGGGAGTCAAAGTGCAAGTCCAAGACACTGCTGCATTCGTTAATTAGTTTTGTCATTCGAGTCATAGGAGAGTTCATGCCAAGATTAGTTCTTTTTGGTCGATAATAAAGAGGTGTTATAGGAGCTCGAGGAAGACGAACTGGGACACGATACCCTATACATTGCAGCAATTGGGGGCAAGATACCTTATTTCTCAATACTTTATAAATGAAGGTAGCATCAAGTTTTTTTGCCCGAATTATTAGCTGATCAAATCCCGAGTTAGTGAATCGTGAAAAATATTTTAACCTACTACTATATGAATTTAGCTCCTTACTTTTGCCAATAGAAAAAGCTAGATGCCAGAGAAACCTCTTTTGAACTCGCTCTAACCGAAGTGTGTGTGTGGCATAATGAGGCCGCCAAATTTGTATACCATATTCTAGAATACTTCGTACTAGGGAAAAATATAATAAAATTTTTACTTTTGGGTTTTGGAACTCTTTACAAGTCCTAATCACAAACCCTAGTAATCTAGACGCCTTTTTAATCACACATTCCATATGCGTTTTAAATGTTAATTTTCTATCAAAAATGATGCCCAAGTCCCTAATGCTGTCAACATTCTGTATTAAGTTGCTTTCAACATGATAATTAAATTTTATTAGAGTGTTTTTCCTGGAATAGTTAACCGAATAACATTTACTAGTATTTAATGACATAAGATTATTTTTACACCAATTGTAGAGTCTGTAAAGGTCGTTTTGCAAAAGTATACAATCGTTGAGGCAAGTTATAATTTTACAAAATTTTAGATCATCGGCATACAAATAAAATTCTGACGAGAGAAAGCATTCTATAATGTCATTGATAAAAAAGTTAAACAAGGTGGGTCCTAAGTGTGATCCTTGGGGAACGCCTGATGTTGCGCAATAGTATGAAGAGCGATATCCATTAATTACAACATAAAATGGTCTATTTTTCAAGTAAGATTTTATAAGATTTAAAAGGGAGCCCGTGATACCATAAGCAGATAACTTACTTAATAACTTTTGATGACATACCTTATCGAATGCTTTTGAAAAATCTGTATATATTACGTCGCACTGTTTCCCAGAATCGACGGCATTATTTACGTATTCAGTAAAAGTAACTAAGTTTGTAATTACAGACCTACCTGCAACAAAACCATGTTGATTACTAGAGATGTATAACTGTAAATGATTCTGAAAATGCGAACATAACAATGACTCAAACACTTTGGAAAACGTAGACAAAATGGAAATGGGACGGTAATTTGAAAAAACATTTTTATCGCCAGACTTATGAATTGGTACTATTTTTGCTTTTTTCCATTCGCAAGGAAAAATACCTGTTTTAATGGAATGGTTGAATATCAATCTAAGGGGAGTAGTTAGAGACGTAGCGCATGACATTATAAAAATTGGTGGTATTTCATCTGGACCCGCTCCCTTATTGCGATCTAAATTTTTAAGTTTATGCAAAATTTCTTTATCTGATAGTTGAGGTATAACCAATTTATCACCGTATACATTCAAAAAGTGAAGATTTTTTGAATCGTGATCACAGGGCTTATCAATTTCGGGGTCATACACAGATGAGAAATAAGATGCGATTAATAATTAAAAAGTGACTTGTTTTAGCTAAAATCGTGTTATATACCATAGATTGTAGACTCAAAGGAACACGTTCAGGAATTAAGTAACACGCTATCTGATGCTCGGGTGTTGATGACGAAAAATCATATAAAAGTGATGTTTTTATGAACGTGGTAATTATAATTGGACACAAGATTGATAATTAAACATTTTTAGTTAATATTAATCAGTAGAGTACGTGAATTTCGTAAATAATATAATGTTCGAGTTTCGACTATGACATTTACAAAGTTTTTGAACGCAACGCTAATGTCAAAGTTAATAAAATTTGAAATTGACATATTTTGTCACTTGTGACGTGTTAGGGGAGCGTTCCACCAAGCGCTAAGTGGGTCGAAGTGGACGTTTTAATAAAACCGCCATCTACATCTATAATTATATTATACATATATTATGTAAATGAAGTGTCTGCTACTTCATTTAGTTTGAATTTGCCGCGTAATAACTTTTGTGTATTATTTGTAAATCTATGGAGCTAAGTGACATTGACATTTGACAGGACTAGAGCACATGTATTCTTTTTGGCACATGTAAAATAGAAAGCAGGTTATGATCTATTATTTTAGTGAGAATTATAATATTAGAAATTAATACAAACGGGTAAAGCAATAGCTTTAAATGTTGTTTTCTCTGTCAGAGCAACTCAGTTCTAGTTGTTGTTTTACTGTTATCCAAGGATTATAAAAAGACATTATAAAACAACATTTTTGCAGCTGATTCCCAATAATAATGGACAAATTGAAATTCGAATTCATGGTCAAGGCTAGTGAAGCTGATGGGAAGACAAATATTATTTGTGTAACGTCATTTACAGAGTTGGACGGTCGCTCCTTTGTGTTCCCAGATAAATTACAACCTGTAAAATTACACGATGCAATAATACAGACCCAAATCTTTCAAAAAGTAAAGACTACTTTACAAAAACGTCATGACAAAAGGCAGGTATGGATTTCTATGAATTCAGAAATGAAGACGATTTATTGTGACGAAGATGGAAATAGACAATTTATGGGATACCTTTTGGAAGAAACAGAAACACCACGCACCTCAACGACAGGAATCTCGGAAGAATCGTTAACAAGAATCATGGAAAGCTTCGCTGAAATGAAGTCCGAGTCATCAAGACCTTTCAATGTGGGGAAAATGGCCGAAAATTTTGTTATGGAAATTTTTAGGTTATTTTTAGAAGATTCCTCTAAAGACTGGTATAGCTCAATGCTCATTAAACATACAATAAATTCAGGATGGGCTATTTGGAAACAAAATTTTTGTGAGACATATGCAGATAAGGGTTGGTCTCCAATCAGGTATGCAATGTTATTTAAATATAGGCAGGGCTCATTACTGGAGTACGCATTAAAAAAAGAGAAACTATTGTTAGAAATAAATAAGTCCATTGATAAACAAACTCTGATTGATCTGATTGCTACAGGATTGCCGAATTTCATTGCAGATAGGATTGATAGGAATAGCTTAAAGGAATCTCAAGATTTATTCAATAATATAAGAAGTTAAGAGCACATTATAAATAAAAAAACATTTGATAAACAAATAGCAGTTTCCGAAAGTAAAATTAAAGAGAAAGGTGCAAAGCCGATGGTTATTCCATGTAAAATTAGTGAAAAAGAAAATAAAGGTACACGTTACCACCCTGAATCCCAATGTTGGTTTAAAATTAAAAATAATGATAGATCAAGAAAAGATCAGATAAGGAGTGTAAACAATTCAGAATTAGAGACTGAACTAAATGAAATTAACCCAAAAAACTAGTAGTGCCGCCATTAATAAAAATTAAATTACTAATAAATGATATTTTGGAAATATCAGGAATCTATGATTCAGGATCTAATGTGTCTTTAATAAATTCAAAGTTATTATCTTTAAAAAATATACCAACTTATAATAAAAGAGCAGGTTTAAAAACAATTAATGGCGTAAAAAAATCAATAGGAATGGTAACATTAAAAATAAAAATTTTTGAAATTGAGAAACATGTCGATGTTTTTGTTATAGATGAAGAAAATTTCGACTATAATTTTCTAGTTGGATTAGATTGTATACAAAAATTTAAGTTAACTCAAAATGAGAACTTAGAGATCATGCAAAATATCAATAATAAGAAAGTTAAACAACCTAAAATTACAAAACAAATTCCTGGCAGTTCAGGTGATGACATAAGGATAAATAAAAATGAAAAAACAAGTTATTTTTCCGGGATATGAAGTAAACTTTAATGAAAATATAATAGTTGATAATTTTGATATTTCAATAAACCATTTAGATTATAATAAAAGATATGTTATTGATCAATTAATATGCAAATATAATTCTATTTTCGCTAAAGATAAATTCGATATAGGCACGGTAAAAGGTTATGAAGCACATATTGACTTGTTGATAGATAAGTACTGTAGTAAGAGGCCATATAGGTGCTCTATGGAGGATATGAAAGAAATTGAACATCAGGTATCAAAATTACTAGAACATAATTTAATTGAAGAGTCATATAGCCCTTTTGCTGCTCCTGTAACATTAGCATTTAAAAAAGAAGAAGGAAAAAAATCAAGGCTTTGTATAGATTTTCGAGAGTTAAATAAAATTATAGTTCCCCCAGTCGCAACCTTTCCCTCTAATCGAGGATTTAATGGTCAAAACAAGGAAATGTAAATTTTTTTCAACTTTTGATGTGAATTCAGCGTTCTGGTCAATACCACTTAAGATTGAAGATAGGCAAAAAACTGCATTTGTTACCCAGAATGCACATTATCAATGGACTTGTTTACCCTTTGGCTTAAAAACTTCGCCCGCCATATTTCAAAGAATTCTTAGTAGTATAATAAGAAAGCACAAACTGTCAGATTTTACTGTGAATTATGTAGACGATATTCTAGTATTTTCAGAAACATTTGAGAAACACGTAGAGCACTTATCTTTATTAATGGAGGCAATCTTAAAAGAAGGTTTTAAATTAAAATTCACGAAATGTAACTTTGCACAAGACTCTGTGAAATATCTAGGACACATAATAAGTAACAACACTGTCACACCCCTTAAAGATATTTTTCAAAAAAAATTAAACGATTCCCAAAAAAGGAGAAAAGCTATATATCTTGAGTGTTTGGCTATAAAAGAGGCGGTTAAGTATTGGCAGCACTGGCTTATAGGAAAAACATTCACGGTTTTCTGAGATCACAAACCTTTAGAAAAATTAAACATTAAGGCCAGAACCGATGAAGAACTGGGAAATCTAACGTTTTATTTGTCGCAGTTCGATTTTAAAATAATATATTCTCCGGGGAAATATAATATAGAGGCAGATACTTTAAGCAGAAACCCAGTGTTAGAACCATGTGAAAATGAAAAAAATAGTTTAAAAGTAGTTAATTTTGTTAAAATTGAAGACATACAAAAAGACCAAAAAAACAATGAAGATATAAAACAGAATACAAATAAACTTATTTATAAACATAATGTTTATTATAAAAAGGTAGGCAAACATGAAAAGATTGTACTAACTGAAGAGTTCAGTAAATATATCATAAAACAAGTACATTACTACTACTGTCACATAGGAAGAAAACAAGTTGAAAACAAAATAAAACAATTTTATCAAGCTAAAAATTTATTAGATAATATAAAAAAATATGCGAAAACTGCGATGTTTGTATAAAGAATAAGTCTAGAACGGCATACAAGTTTGGACTAATGTCTTACTTAGGACCGGCCACCTATCCGTTTGAAATAGTGTCTATAGATACCATAGGTGGATTTGGTGGGGTGCGCTCAACAAAAACATATTTGCACCTCCTAGTAGATCACTTCACTCGTTACGCCTATATTTTAACTTCCAAAACACAAAGTGCAAATGAATTCTAGTTGTTGTCTTACTATTATCCAAGGATTATAAAAAGACATTATACACACACTGGCAAAATTAGCGGAACATAGTCAAAAAGGGGCACAACTTGAACTCAAGTGGGTCGGGCTGTCTGAAATCCTTTTATATAGTTTCTAAGCTCATTTAAAAAATAAAATATTGAACAAAACTGGCAATTTGAGAGATTTTTATTGCAATTATGCCATAATAAATGTTTTTCGATGATTGACGTTGTAAGTGTTTCTGATAAGAATGGCGATTTTAGCGGGGTTCAAGGTATGCCAGCTCATTTGATTGTTTGGTTTTTGGAAGAACACATTGCTTAGATATAAAATTAGTGATTTCCCAGCATCTACGACAGCTAGAGCTGTAACCACGATAGAGAAAGGTCACACCTACCGTTCGGTCAGTCAGGCCTTAGGTGGGTCAGCTTCCGTGGTCCATCGTAACTTTCAACGCTACAGAGAGACTGGATCTTACGTCTGGAGACGAGAACAAGGCAGATATCGGGTGACATTGGTTCAGGATGACCGTTTTGTTAGGGTACAACCCTTAAGAAATCGACCTCAAACTGCATTGCATACACGAAACCTGTCGGAACAGATCCGAGATGTACGTGTGAGCGATTGTACAGTAAGAAGAAGACTCATTCTGTGTAAATTCTGTTGACAGGCGATAAAGAATGTGGATAAATCGTAAGGAACGCTATAGACCATCAAACTTAACGGAAACAGTGGCCTATCATGCAGGCTTCGAAATGGTTTGGGGTGGCATATGACTTGGAGCTCGCACGGAGCTGATGATTGTTAATGATGGTACTTTGACAGTACACGGCTAAAACACAGATGTCCTAGAACTGCATGTTGTGCCTTTTACACAAGTTTAGACAGTAGCTTCAATTTTATGCGCGTCCATAGAGTAAAAAAATCAGGCATTATTACCTAAATTATGCTGGCGTAGCCTAGGTGGAGAGGCCAGCACGGTCTACGGATATGGATCCGATTGAGGACGTGTGGCACATCAATGGGTGAACGGTACGAGTTAAACCTCCAGCTCCAAAATCTGTTCAGGAGCTCGAGTTGGCGCTACTGGAGGAGTAGGAGAATATTCCACAGGAAATGATTGACAATCAAAATGCAAGCATGGAATGGCGTATCCAGGCCCTCTTGAGATCCATAGAAGGCATTAAACGCTTTTAACATGGCATTTCTTAAGTGAAAATGGAGAATTTAACTTAAAAAATTACTGCTGTAATTTCAAAGATTTTCTTAATTTTTGATTTTTGCTGATTTTTTTTCTTTTTACACGATTTCATGCCCTAAATTTACATCAGTTTTATTTTTTAATCATCAATTATTAAATTAATAAAGAAATAATATATAATTGCTACCTAGTAATAAGGCCGCCATTGTGACACCTATGTATTATTTGTTTGTATATTTTTGTGTATTCTCCCTGTATTGTGTGCACAATAAAGAATATTTGAATTGAATTGAATTGAATTGAATTGAATTGAATTGAATTGAATATATACAAATAAGCGAATAATTTACAAAAAAACTGAAAATTTTGTTATGTTCCGCTAATTTTGCCGGTGTGTATATATATTATGCAAAATAAGCGGTTCCATTGAAATTTGAAAAATGATAATAATAAGGTTAGTAAAATAAGAGATAAAAAGGAATAAGAATGACAATCATAATATTAAAACTAAATAAATATACATTTAAAATAAATGTTACAATAAACAATGATGACTTAAAAGAGGAAAATAAAAATATTATACGATATTATCTCGAAAAAACGTATAAAAACGAGAAACTATTAAAAGCCGTCCCTAGACAAAACCAATAATCCATTCCACTTGAGTTTGTATCATTGACGCGATTTGTATCATGCGATTGGAACGGCAAAAACCACGGTCGTAAGTATTATCGACTTATCGTTGTAGGTGCTAAGTGGAACGCACCCAAAATAGAAAGATCGCGATGTATTTTATATTGAAAATCTATTTCATTCAATTGATCAAGAAATAAAACATATTTAATAGTTCCTTATTTGTTTCTTTGTTATTAAGATGGTAGAAATGAGCAAACGCACTCAAATTGCTCAAAACTACATAATCAAAATAAAATATAATCAGCTGATCTATTGAAAATCCGCCATCTTGATCTTATCCACACTCTATACAAGGGTGATGCCCTGTATAAGCGTTGTGTTATTTTGTATGGAAGTTACAACAGCGTTATACAGGCCTTATGTCAAAAAAATGATTATTAGTAGAAAAAATCTTACGCAGCCTCTATACACCCTGAGTAACTTTTTATTAGTAAGACCGATAATCCTTAACAGAGTTATGGGCCCAGTACGGCCATCGGTTTTATCGAAGATAATTACGTGTAAAAAGAAAAAAAATGTCGAAAGAAAAATACCAAATTGTTCCTTTCGCGGGGGACAATTACAACGCATGGGAATTTCGTCTGAAAAGTATCCTGCGGGATAATGGAGTAATAGAGGCGATCGAAAAGGAAGATTTCAGAAAATCTAAGGATAACAAACAAGCAATTAGAAGCTAAGGCCCAGGCTATCATAATAGCGGCAACCGCCGATAGTCACCGATAGTGATTAGAAGCATGGAGGACAGCTTTAAGAAGAAAGGTACACCATCTAAATTATTTATAAGAAGAGAGTTGTCCGATATGAAGTTCGATGAACGAAAGCCTTTATTAGAACATTTTATTGATATGGAAAAGCTATTTGCACAACTCGGGGATGCTGGCAGTGAGCTCTCGGAGGAAGAAAAGGTTAACTATTTACTCCTATCCATGCCGAAATCCTATGAAGGCATTATCACGGACTTGGAAACTGTGGAGGAATTGAAAGTGGACTTTGTGAAAAACAGACTGCTTGGGGAAGAGGAAAAACGGAACAGAGGAGCGACCAAATCCCTTGACTCTTCAGTCTTCTTGTGTTATGGATGTGGACGCCCCGGACACAAGAAATTCCAGTGTAGGAGCACTCAGCAGGCACGATACAGGACTGGTGACTGGAAACATCACGGCCGTGGACGTAGCGACTGGAAGTACAACGGAGGCCGAGACGACAGTAAGGCAACTCGTCATCAGACCCAGGGCAGAGGTAGAGGAAAGTCATTTCTTACAGACACAGAAAATACTGAAGGTAACAAATTTGTAAGTTTTATGTCATTTAGCCCTGACACCGAACAGCAGAATAAAAATATTTATTTAAAAATTTGTTGGGTTGTTGACTCAGGTAGTTCATTTCATCTTGTAAATGACATAAGTTTATTCTTTAATTTCGTCTCAGACGGGTCCAGCGGCCCAGCACAAAGCGGAGGAGAAGGCACGGACGGGTTTTAGTGGGTAGAGCTGCGGCCAACTTACCATCCTCTCGGCCGCAGCGAATCCCACATACCCCGGTGGTCCTTCCCCAGTGCCGCCGGGCATGCTTAAGCGCATTTCCCGTCTTGAAAAAAAAAATTGTAAATTGGATAAGCCGATTAAAATTTCAGCTGCCAAAAATGGTGTTGATTTAGAGGCTGTTGGTGTAGGAAAAATAAAATGTTATATAAGTGACTTTAGAGTTGATATTATATTAAATGATGTGTATTATGTACCGCAATTAAAAAAAAAATTATTATCTGTATCGAAAATGGAAAAGCATGGTTTAAAGATCATCTTCAATAAAGGGGAAGTTAAAGTTTTCTCACAAACCAATGAATTGCTTATGGTTGGGCATAGACTAGGGTCCCTTTATTTTGTAGAATTAAAAGTAAAATTTAAAGATTGTTATTATGGTGCAAAATCAGACACCAATGATAATTCAGTAGAAATTTGGCACAAACGATTTTCTCACGTAAGCTATAGTAGTTTAAAAACTTTAGTAAATAAAAATATGGTTGATGGTTTAACTGATTTGAAAGAAAAAAATTTAGAAAATAGGCATTGTGAACCATGCATACTTGCTAAAATTACATGCCTTCCTTTTAATGGGAAAATGTATAAGGCTAGGAAACCATTAGAACTAGTACATACCGATGTTTGTTCTGTTAGCCCTTCTACGTGGGACGGGTATAAACACTTTGTTACTTTCATAGACGATTTTACCCACTTCACCGCAGTTTACTTATTAAGAGACAAGTCTGAGGTTTTTGAATATTTTAAGACTTATTATAATTATGCTAGTAATGATGGTTATGGTATATTGAAGTTAAAATCAGATAATGGTGAGGACATTTCTAGAAATTTTAAATCCTTTTGTGATGAAAAAGGCATAGTATTGCAGTATACGGCTGCATATAATCCCGAAATGAACGGAGTAGCTGCAAGAATGAATCGTACTCTGACTGAAAAGGCACGTGCATTATTGTTAGATTCACAGCTTACTAAAGAGCTTTGGGGCGAGGCCCTGCGTTATGCGGTATATGTCACTAATCGTAGTCCCACTGCTTCCCTTAATGTTACACCATTTGAAATGTGGGAAGGAAGACGTCCTAATGTGTCTAATTTTAGAATATTTGGGTCATCTGCATATGCCCATATTCCCCAAAAATTCCGTATGAAGTTGGACCCTCGTGGTGTGAAATTGAAAATGGTTGGGTATGCTCCGGGGGGATACAGATTAAGGGATGCTAATGAAAGGAGGATACGCATAGAACGGAATGTATTGTTTAGGGAGGAAACATGTTCAGAGTCCCCTGAAACGGTTAGTATTGAAGTGGAGTCTATCTCGGATGGGAACGAGAAGGATGGTGGTAGTAGTCCTGAGAAAGCCAAAACTCCTTTAATTTCTGATAAAACTCAAACCTATGGTACTGAGAAAGTGTTAACTTCTGATAATAATTTAGAGTCATTACAACCTGAGGGAACGGATACAGATAATGTTAATTCTAGGGAGAAAAGAAAGAAAAATAAACCAGAATATTTACAAGATTTTGTCACTAATGATTCAGATTTAGGTGATATATTAATGGCATCATTTTTATCTTGTTCTAATGATAACGTCCCAGAAAAGTATAACGATACAGATTCTTATGACGATAAAGATAGATGGTATGAAGCGGTTAACGAAGAAATTAAATCTTTAGAGGACAATAAGACTTGGGAAGTTGTAGAAAGACCAAACGATGTTAAGTTAATTGATTGTAGATGGATTTTTACAAAAAAGGCGGGTAACATAATATATAAAGCTAGGTTAGTTGCAAGGGGATTTCAACAGGAAGGTAGTTTTACCGAAATTTATTCTCCCGTTTTGAAATTACAAACTCTCAGAGTTCTTTTATCATTAGCTGTTCAAAGGAACTATTTAATTCATCAAATGGATGTTAAAGGTGCTTTTCTCCATGGTGAAATTAATGATGTTGTATACTTAAAGCCCCCACCTGGTGTAAATATAAATAAAATTATGTCTTGAAATTGAAAAAATCACTTTACGGTCTTAAAAAATCTTCTAAGAATTGGTACAATAAATTTTATGATGTTATGAAAAGTAAAGGGTTTCAAAGAGCAGAAAGTGATTATTGTTTATATTCTAAGGATGGTATTTACATTTTATTGTATGTGGACGATTTGCTAATTTTAGGCGAGGACAATTCAAGGATAAATAATGTTAAAGAAATTTTAAGCACAGATTTTAAAATGAAAGATCTAGGATGTAAAAATTTAAAATATCTCGGTATTAATATTATTCAAGATAGTGACTGTTTGTATATTAACCAGAAAGAGTATTTAGAATCTATATTGACAAAGTTTGGTATGTCCGAAGCAAATGTTAGAGAATCACCCATGGAAGTAAATGTTAATCTTGATGATTGTACAGTTGGTTACTCTTTAGAGCATAAATGCAGAGCTTGTATAGGTTCTTTAATGTATGCTGTAGTAGGTTCAAGACCTGATTTGTGTGCTGCTGTTTCTTATTTAGCAAGATATCAATCTAGACCAGAGGTTCCCAAACTTATAAGTATCACGCCTCCCTACTGCTTAAAATGAACATGCTTACGCCTCCCTTCGGCCCAGGGCTCAGCAAGTAGTAGCAAGTGGGCTAGCCAAGCTATTGTAAAATAAAATAATAAATTTCAAATTTCAGATGTTTCATTATAAAAATATGCTTTTACATACTTATTTTAAGGGGGCGACTAACCCAAAATTGACGATTTTATAATTCATTGTTATACTTGAAATTAAGCTCCGAATTGTTTCATTTTCTAAAATTAAATACTACATTATATTTCCAAGAATCCCATCTGAGCAAAAACACGATATCTTAAAAAATTTTCGATAGAAAAAAAAATCACAATTCACAAAGATGCATCTAATTTTCACGAATTTTTCATATATTGCCATAACCGTGCATTAATCTCAGTTAATATAATATTTTAACACATTGTAAAAATTCTATCATTGAGAAACCGACCTAGCGGATTTTTAAAATGTTGTATATTTATCGGGTTATTGAGAAGGACAATGTTTGATTTTTTGGGTTAGTCGCCCTCATCAATGTGACGGATGAGCTTGCATGTTTTTGACAAGATTTCCAATTCGCGTACGTCGCGGGAATGCGCGGGCGTCTGGACTCTGGAATAAAACCACCACTGGCGCCCGCGCCCCCCTTATCATGTCTTCGCGCCTCCCTAGTGGGGCGCGCCCCCTAGTTTGAAAATCAATAATCTAGACCATCAGAAAGATTATGGCAATGCTTGAAAAGGGTTTTAAGATATGTTAAGGATACCATTAATTATAATTTAAAATATAATAAGAATTGTAATTCTGAACCACTAGTTGGATATGCTGATTCTAGTTTTGCTGTAGATAAAGATAGGAAATCTATAACTGGTTATGTATTTAAAGTATTCGATAACAGTGTTATTTGGCGTTGCAAAAAGCAGAGCACTGTAGCTTTAAGCACTACTGAGGCAGAGTTATACTCCCTCAATGAAGCCACTCTGGAAGCTTGTTGGATTAGGAAATTGTTAAATGAGTTGGACGTTACTTGTAATACCACTACCATATATGAAGACAATAAAACCGAATCGAAAAACCGGAATGAAGGAGATAAAAAGAGTAGGGAGGGGGGGAAACCATTATTTCTGGACGTGCTTCCATATCTAAATTTAAGCACATATATGATAGCTACATTCATGCCAAGTTTCATGCTTTCTTCAGGAATTATACTTTTGGTCTTAGAAAAACATCATAATATTTCCAAATTCTAATTTTTTTCAGGATATTCCAAGACATTTCCAAGACACATCATCAGCAACAGAACCAAATTTTACAGTACAATATAGAAACGGACTAATTTTTGTCAACATCAATTTCGTAATACGGCCAAGAACAATTTGGGATATATTCAACAGAATATTTTAAATTAATAGATAGTAGATACTGTACCTTGTTTCTTCACCAGACCTGCAATATAGGGACCGTGCAGAGCGACGACACTGCCACAAGTGGCGAATAGCCGAAACTTTTACAAATTTTGAAAATAAAAAAAAATTACAGGTGTGTATACAGGTGCGTCAAGAATGTCTAGGGGGGCTATTAGATTATCATTTATAGAATGCCTGATGTCCATTCTCGTTAAAAATATTAACAGGCCCTTAGTAGAAAGGATGGAGAGTAACAAATTATACTTTTGGTCTTAGAAAAACATCATATTTCCAAATTCTAATTTTTTTTCAGGATATTCCAAGACAAGCTGCAGCAACATCTACAGAATCATATTTTAGTGTTGAATTTCGAAATGGCGAGATATTCGTCAATATGAACTTTGTGATTTACCCGCATTCCCTAATAAGAGTTTGGGGCCTAGCAAGCCAAGCCTTTAAATTTATTTTCAGAAGAATATAAAAAAAAATTACAGGTGTGTATACAGGTGCGTCAAGAAAGTCTAGGGGGGGTATTAGATTATCATTTATAGAATGCCTGATGTCCATTCTCGTTAAAAATATTAACAGGCCCTTAGTAGAAAGGATGGAGAGTAACAAATTATATTTTGGTCTTAGAAAAACATCATATTTCCAAATTCTAATTTTTTTTCAGATTAATACAAGACAAAGTACATCCACCACCACAGAATCATATTTTAATATTGAATATAGAAAAGGCGAAATATTCGTCAACGCAAACTTCAGGATATACCCGCATTCTTTAAGAAGATTTTGGTACCTTGTCAGCCAAGCAGCTAAATTTATTTTCAAAAGAAATTAAAACAAAATTACAGGTGTGTATACAGGAGCCCTTAGTAGAAAGGATGGAGAGTAACAAATTATACTTTTGGTCTTAGAAAAACATCATATTTCCAAATTCTATTTTTTTTTTCAGATTAATACAAGACAAAGTACATCCACCACCACAGAATCATATTTTAATATTGAATATAGAAAAGGCGAAATATTCATCAACGCAAACTTCAGGATATACCCGCATTCTTTAAGAAGATTTTGGTACCTTGTCAGCCAAGCAGCTAAATTTATTTTCAAAAGAAATTAAAACAAAATTACAGGTGTGTATACAAGAGCCCTTAGTAGAAAGGATGGAGAGTAACAAATTATACTTTTGGTCTTAGAAAAACATCATATTTCCAAATTCTATTTTTTTTTTTCAGATTAATACAAGACAAAGTACATCCACCACCACAGAATCATATTTTAATATTGAATATAGAAAAGGCGAAATATTCGTCAACGCAAACTTCAGGATATACCCGCATTCTTTAAGAAGATTTTGGTACCTTGTCAGCCAAGCAGGTAAATTTATTTTCAAAAGAAATTAAAACAAAATTACAGGTGTGTATACAGGAGCCCTTAGTAGAAAAGATGGAGAGTAACAAAATATTATACTGTTACGAATGCGGACACGTAGTGTCATCTAGCGGCAACCAGGCGAAACCATCACAGACAGCGTAAATCCCCTATTCAATACCAGATGCCGCTACTTGTATGTTTTTTACCTGCGCGTACCTGCTCGAGAATTTTCCCACGGTTGTTTACATGTTGATGCGAATTTTGTGGAATATTCTCGTAAGGTCTAGAGCTCGCCCCGATCCGTATAAATACGCGGCTAGACAGGCCGGCCAGTCAGTCTTCGAATGTTTTCGAGTGAGCGATAATCAAAGCGACTTCGGAAGTGAGAAACAAGTGACTTAGTGAGTGAACCAGTGATAGTGCTTAGTGTTTGAACTTAGTGCATAGTGTTTGAACCTAGTGCTTAGTGTTTAGACATAGTGATCTAGTGTGTGTAAGTGTAGTGTAAGTGTTAAGTGTAGTGTAAATAAAAGTCTTCAAGAGAGTCACCAGGTCTTTTTCTCCGAATCATCGAACCTCAGCACGTAACAATACTTTTGGTCTTAGAAAAACATCATATTTCCAAATTCTAATTTTTTTTCAGGATATTCCAAGATCGGCAGCAACATCTACTGATTCAAATTTTTCTGTTAAGGTGACGCCATGTTTAAGTAAAAAACCGTGTTGGATGTGTTTTAGATTGCTTGTTTTCTATGCGAGGCTGGCCCGGCCTCTCATAGAAAACAAGCAATGGAACAGCGAAAAATGGAAAGGGCGTAGCGACAAAATGGTTTTTGTCGCGTAATTTAAAAACCATAAATACATTTCATATAAGCTATGGACAAATTAAAGTGTATACTAGAACCAATTTATGTACAAATTTTGGAAGCTTATATCACTCTCCTCTGTTGGCAAAATAGGAATCCCTTTTTTTACAGAGGTATTTTTGATTGATTATTCTGTGTTATAAAAGTTGACCAATCGTGTTATGCTATGGGTAATTCAAAGACAAAGACATGATGAATACTGACAGTGAACTTTAATTTCTTAGCTTTAGTCATATCTGAGAAAAATGGACATCGCTACAGCCAAATTATCAAGGCGTCACCTTAAATATCGAAACGGCGAAATATTTGTTAGCATAAACTTTGTGATTCGCCCGCGTTTCATAAGAACAATTTGGGGTAACAGTTCTAACCTAACCTAACCAGCCAAGCCTTTAAATTAATTTTCAGAAGAAAATAAAAAAAATTACAGGTGTGTATACAGGTGCGTCAAGAATGTCTAGGGGGGGTATTAGATTATCATTTATAGAATGCCTGATGTCCATTCTCGTTAAAAATATTAACAGGCCCTTAGTAGAAAGGATGGAGAGTAACAAATTATACTTTTGGTCTTAGAAAAACATCATATTTCCAAATTCTAATTTTTTTTCAGATTAATACAAGACAAAGTACATCCACCACCACAGAATCATATTTTAATATTGAATATAGAAAAGGCGAAATATTCGTCAACGCAAACTTCAGGACATACCCGCATTCTTTAAGAAGATTTTGGTACCTTGTCAGCCAAGCAGCCATAGACTTATATATTACTAAGGACCGGGTCAATCGCGCGTTGCAATGATGCAGATTCGTAGGGGTCAAAACGCTCCGTTTGACTCCTACGTGACTTAGTCGTCTGTGGTCCGCAGAACAAATCGGGTGTCATCGTATGTCTATTCAGTGCCATAAAAATGCCTAGTTGTGTGGTAAAAAGCTGCAAAAATTATGTCAAAAAAGTTAAAAAAGCACATTGGAATATCTTATCATCGGTAAGCATCACAAATTCACAAACTGTTTAAGAATAGAAATAATTAATTTATAATTTTACTACATACCGATGTCCGCCATGGCTACTGTTTTACCGAGTAATGACGCAACCCCTACGTTCCACTTGGCGTTGAAAACGATCTTGCTAAAAATAGGAGGCATTTTCAGCGTTTTGATCGTTTTCAACGCCAGGTGGAACGCGTGTTTCGTCGGTAAAACAGCATTCGCACGCGGCCGAATATTGTGTCGCACTACGTAGTTCAATCGATTTTTCATAGATGGCTCTCTATTTCCTTGTATGAAAAACCTATTAGCAAAATCTTCTAGTAGGCATATCCTTACATATAAATCGATGCAAGCAGCTAAATTTATTTTCAAAAGAAATTAAAACAAAATTACAGGTGTGTATACAGGAGCCCTTAGTAGAAAGGATGGAGAGTAACAAATTATACTTTTGGTCTTAGAAAAACATCATATTTCCAAATTCTAATTTTTTTTCAGATTAATACAAGACAAAGTACATCCACAAATTTTTTTGTGATTACTAACAAGCTAATTTTTTGTGAGCAGCTACATTTGAATAAGACGAACAACATTTTTATTTTCGAAAAATCTCGAAAGTGGTAGCTAACAGAGATAGAAAGGATTTCATACTTTGACTTGATGGTCCTAAAATATGGATTGTTTTATTTGTAGGACAAGGTTACTCTTAAATTGTATAACTATTAACCTACCAATATACAAAAAATCAGCTGGTTAGGGTTCCGCTTTAGGGTTCTGTAATCAACAAAACTTGGTTGACTACTGTTTATGCTGACGCTCCTTGGTTTGGTAGTGACTGTCAGGGACAGGGATACGAATCGACCCGAAGTATTCCGGTGACACACGAAAGTTGTCTCGCTCGCGCTACTGTCAATACAAATCGGTTTGACTCTGTCGTTCAGTAGTGTTTAACGTAAAAATAGAATTACAGCTGTGGGAGTGTTCGTGCATGTGATTGTGCATCGTGCCTATATTTCAATTGACGATTAAAAGGACGTACCCTATCTTCCGCTAGTTTGTTTAGATCCATGATTCTTATTAGAAAATATTACTTAACTATCTTGTGTCTCATACAAATGTTGTTCCATCTCTTTCTGACACAAAATATTGTCTGTCTCAAATAAAATGTAGCTATCTCTTTCTAATGCCAAATGTTAATTTTTCTAATTTGTTATTTAATATAATTCATGTAAAATATGTTAATAATTATTTAGCTGATAAGATTTATCAATGTTATTAGTCTTGTTCACAACCACTACTGAGCAACTGAGCAGATGCCTGAAGAAACTCTGCCCCGCCAACACTCGACATTTGCAGTACCAAGATTCAAAACTGGTGTTTTACTTCTACTTCTCCAACCTTCACCTACTCTCCCAGGAACTAGGAATAATAAAGTTCTTTAGTTTTTATTATTTGTATTTCATAGATCAAAACTATAATTCCGGCTATAGACAGGGTTGCTATAGATCGATTTTTTTAATTTGCCGCCATTTACTCGACACTGGCCATGGTTTTATAGCCGAAGTGCCATAATAAAAAAAAAGAATCAAGAAACTAAATGTCAAAAAAATAATTGCCGTTGCTATGGAAAGAGTTTCTTGTCTTTGTCCTGCTCGGGAAAAAGATATGTAGACATAGGAAAGAAACTGCCATTACTTTCTTCCGAAGAATCGTCTGGGGAACGCCGTGCTAGCCCGGCATGGACCACTTTAGGAATTACTAAATTAGATATGTAACATATAAGAGCAACACTTCTCAGTACTCACAACACTCCCTACACTACTCTCAAAACAAGCACATCGTTACTCTGCCCCATTAGTTTAAATTTTAAAACTTATGTTTGGTTACCACAACATCTACAGTCCACTCCTCTCTCAGGTGGGAAATCGACCCTGCTGAGTCTTACCTCCTCCCAACTTACATAGCTTCTTACCATTACCATGATTATAATTTAAAAAGATTTCAAAATGTAAGTACTTCATTTTGAAATCTTTTATTTTGTTAATGCAGGGTGCATTAACAAAATAAAAGTACTGGTCAGTGTGACCACTTTAGTAGTTTTCTACTTTTTTGGTATATTTGAGGCAAATTGAACTGCGATTTAGTAGTGCAAAATCATTTAGTAGATTTCGGTAGAAAATCGGTATTATGGAACAGTCTTACATGATAATCCAAAATGCAAGTATCAAGGCCAAAAAAACCTCTTGGTACCTACAAAACTCAAAACTGGCAACACAGAAAGGTCTTTCAGGTGATTTCCCGTAACTAATACAGTGCTATACCGGTCTCTTTTCCACATAGTACATACAATAAAATAAAAAAATAAAAATTGTTTTATTTCTGAATAGATTTTAAAAAAATGCTTTCAGAACGTTGATACTACTGGTGCCTACCACCGGTTCGGGAACTAGCCCGAGTTCAATGATAGAATAGGAGGAAATTGATCTGTCAGTTGTTGTTTTTATTGTTTCAAGTATTTGTGAACGTTTTGCTAAACATAATATGCTTTGCCTTCCTGTATCGAACGCAATTTTAAAACGCTTAACGCAAAATATGAATGGATTTTTTCAGGTATTAACTATTAATCAAGTCAAGACTAAATATTGTAAAAGATTTTATAATAAAAATATACGTGCAATCTTAGACGCTTATAGAAGGTATAAATAGTGATGGGAATTTTGTACATGTTTTAAACCGGAAGCCTCCATGTCACAAATTATGAAAAATTCAATATATAAAATATCAACCACTTAGAAAATGTTATTTGTAACTGAGTAGATTTTAAGTAGAATTTAGAAAGAAAGAAAGAAAGAAAGAAAACAATTATTTGTGCAAGAAAACATACATAATTTAGTTACATAAATAATACATCATAAAATGTTTTCGAGCACAAGCCGACGCAGCTCAGCATATTATGCTGACCGCAAGCAATCAGCGCTGATCTTCCGCTGGGCCGACAGGTGACGTCACGGACATCAATCCGGATTCACTGATACAAGTTTATTATAACTTATGACACAACAATAAAGAAAACAGCGGGTCACAAGCGGGTTAAAACCAGTGTAAATAAAAAAATAGTTAAAACAGTAACAAAGGGAAAAATGACATCTAAATCAATAGCCCAACACTAATCTAAAATAATATTAAAACAAGAATTTCATTGAATAACGTAACTTCAGAAGAATTGACGTTGTAGGTAAAAATAAATAAATAATGTTAAAAAATAAATAAATAAAAAAATATAAAATATGTGTACTTATTTAATAAATAATATGTATAATAAACATGCAACAATAAACTGTACTAATAAATAAGTGAACATAAAAAATATAAATAAAATAAAGAAACACATTCTCTTTATATTGCACTAGTGTCTATTTTCAAGGAAGCTTCAGCCATTTGGTGATCAAAAATAAATCTCCTGAGTTTCTTTTTAAAAGTATATAAACTAACTAAATTTAAAACAGGGTTTGGTAGATTTTGGTAGAATTCACAGATATTTCTGGTAGATCGTGTGATAAAAAAGTAGTCACACTGGTACTGGTACTCAATGTGAACATGACGTCAACTGCAATAAAAATACACCAAGCTTATGAAACAAGATTTAAACAACACATGACGTCAGGGCCATCCAGCTCCACGATAACATGGACACATTTAGAAGACTGAAAAGGACAAAACCTTTTTAATCAGTGCATAAAGAAAGTTTTAAATTCAATGAAGAACTTGTGACGGTACAGAAACAATACCCATTGTATTATCCTTCATATAGACTTTAAGAAAGTGCTAAAGGATAATCAATGTCCTTTAGCACTTTCTAAGACCAATAATTACTAAACTTTAACTTAATTTGATAAATAAATAATGCCTAAATGATGCTGGACTGCACACATGAGATCTAAGAAGGAAAAGTACACCAACGATTTAATTAACTGAATGGTACCTACCCAAGAGACTGAAA
>FR989947.1:9567271-9613167 GCA_905404155.3 Plebejus argus | reverse complement strand
CCACATTCTTTATCGCCTGTCAACAAAATTTACACAGAATTTGCTCCCATCACTGTACAGCATACGATTTCATACACTTGTCAAATTTTGATGTTCACGCGCATATCTTAGCCTAGCTCTTTGGTGTCCTGTCTCAAGTTCTGGTGCCCTTGCTGGCACTTTTGAGTTTAAATTAACTTCTTTGAGTCTTCTTCTTACTGTACAATCGCTCACACGTACATCTCGGATCTGTTCCGACAGGTTTCGTGTATGCAATGCAGTTTGAGGTCGATTTCTTAAGGGTTGTACCCTAACAAAACGGTCATCCTGAACCAATGTCACCCGATATCTGCCTTGTTCTCGTCTCCAGACGTAAGATCCAGTCTCTCTGTAGCGTTGAAAGTTACGATGGACCACGGAAGCTGACCCACCTAAGGCCTGACTGACCGAACGGTAGGTGTGACCTTTCTCTATCGTGGTTACAGCTCTAGCTGTCGTAGATGCTGGGAAATCACTAATTTTATATCTAAGCAATGTGTTCTTCCAAAAACCAAACAATCAAATGAGCTGGCATACCTTGAACCCCGCTAAAATCGCCATTCTTATCAGAAACACTTACAACGTCCAATCATCGAAAAACATTTATTATGGCATAATTGCAATAAAAATCTCTCAAATTGCCAGTTTTGTTCAATATTTTATTTCTTAAATGAGCTTAGAAACTATATAAAAGGATTTCAGACAGCCCGACCCACTTGAGTTCAAGTTGTGCCCCTTTTTGACTATGTTCCGCTAATTTTGCCAGTGTGTGTATAATGTCTTTTTATAATCCTTGGATAATAGTAAGACAACAACTAGAATTCATTTGCACTTTGTGTTTTGGAAGTTAAAATATAGGCGTAACGAGTGAAGTGATCTACTAGGAGGTGCAAATATGTTTTTGTTGAGCGCACCCCACCAAATCCACCTATGGTATCTATAGACACTATTTCAAACGGATAGGTGGCCGGTCCTAAGTAAGACATTAGTCCAAACTTGTATGCCGTTCTAGACTTATTCTTTATACAAACATCGCAGTTTTCGCATATTTTTTTTATATTATCTAATAAATTTTTAGCTTGATAAAATGGTTTTATTTTGTTTTCAACTTGTTTTCTTCCTATGTGACAGTAGTAGTAATGTACTTGTTTTATGATATATTTACTGAACTCTTCAGTTAGTACAATCTTTTCATGTTTGCCTACCTTTTTATAATAAACATTATGTTTATAAATAAGTTTATTTGTATTCTGTTTTATATCTTCATTGTTTTTTTGGTCTTTTTGTATGTCTTCAATTTTAACAAAATTAACTACTTTTAAACTATTTTTTTCATTTTCACATGGTTCTATCACTGGGTTTCTGCTTAAAGTATCTGCCTCTATATTATATTTCCCCGGAGAATATATTATTTTAAAATCGAACTGCGACAAATAAAACGTTAGATTTCCCAGTTCTTCATCGGTTCTGGCCTTAATGTTTAATTTTTCTAAAGGTTTGTGATCTGAGAAAACCGTGAATGTTTTTCCTATAAGCCAGTGCTGCCAATACTTAACCGCCTCTTTTATAGCCAAACACTCAAGATATATAGCTTTTCTCCTTTTTTGGGAATCGTTTAATTTTTTTTGAAAAATATGCGCAAGGTTTTTCATCACCGTTAGGCTGAATTTGTTTTAATATAGCGTATTCTTTTATCGCAATTAAGTTATCTTTAAGGGGTGTGACAGTGTTGTTACTTATTATGTGTCCTAGATATTTCACAGAGTCTTGTGCAAAGTTACATTTCGTGAATTTTAATTTAAAACCTTCTTTTAAGATTGCCTCCATTAATAAAGATAAGTGCTCTACGTGTTTCTCAAATGTTTCTGAAAATACTAGAATATCGTCTACATAATTCACAGTAAAATCTGACAGTTTGTGCTTTCTTATTATACTACTAAGAATTCTTTGAAATATGGCGGGCGAAGTTTTTAAGCCAAAGGGTAAACAAGTCCATTGATAATGTGCATTCTGGGTAACAAATGCAGTTTTTTGCCTATCTTCAATCTTAAGTGGTATTGACCAGAACGCTGAATTCACATCAAAAGTTGAAAAAAAATTACATTTCCTTGTTTTGACCATTAAATCCTCGATTAGAGGGAAAGGTTGCGACTGGGGAACTATAATTTTATTTAACTCTCGAAAATCTATACAAAGCCTTGATTTTTTTCCTTCTTCTTTTTTAAATGCTAATGTTACAGGAGCAGCAAAAGGGCTATATGACTCTTCAATTAAATTATGTTCTAGTAATTTTGATACCTGATGTTCAATTTCTTTCATATCCTCCATAGAGCACCTATATGGCCTCTTACTACAGTACTTATCTATCAACAAGTCAATATGTGCTTCATAACCTTTTACCGTGCCTATATCGAATTTATCTTTAGCGAAAATAGAATTATATTTGCATATTAATTGATCAATAACATATCTTTTATTATAATCTAAATGGTTTATTGAAATATCAAAATTATCAACTATTATATTTTCATTAAAGTTTACTTCATATCCCGGAAAAATAACTTGTTTTTTCATTTTTATTTATCCTTATGTCATCACCTGAACTGCCAGGAATTTGTTTTGTAATTTTAGGTTGTTTAACTTTCTTATTATTGATATTTTGCATGATCTCTAAGTTCTCATTTTGAGTTAACTTAAATTTTTGTATACAATCTAATCCAACTAGAAAATTATAGTCGAAATTTTCTTCATCTATAACAAAAACATCGACATGTTTCTCAATTTCAAAAATTTTTATTTTTAATGTTACCATTCCTATTGATTTTTTTACGCCATTAATTGTTTCTAAACCTGCTCTTTTATTATAAGTTGGTATATTTTTTAAAGATAATAACTTTGAATTTATTAAAGACACATTAGATCCTGAATCATAGATTCCTGATATTTCCAAAATATCATTTATTAGTAATTTAATTTTTATTAATGGCGGCACTACTAGTTTTTTGGGTTAATTTCATTTAGTTCAGTCTCTAATTCTGAATTGTTTACACTCCTTATCTGATCTTTTCTTGATCTATCATTATTTTTAATTTTAAACCAACATTGGGATTCAGGGTGGTAACGTGTACCTTTATTTTCTTTTTCACAAATCTTACATGGAATAACCATCGGCTTTGCACCTTTCTCTTTAATTTTACTTTCGGAAACTGCTATTTGTTTATCAAATGTTTTTTTATTTATAATGTGCTCTTAACTTCTTATATTATTGAATAAATCTTGAGATTCCTTTAAGCTATTCCTATCAATCCTATCTGCAATGAAATTCGGCAATCCTGTAGCAATCAGATCAATCAGAGTTTGTTTATCAATGGACTTATATATTTAAATAACATTGCATACCTGATTGGAGACCAACCCTTATCTGCATATGTCTCACAAAAATTTTGTTTCCAAATAGCCCATCCTGAATTTATTGTATGTTTAATGAGCATTGAGCTATACCAGTCTTTAGAGGAATCTTCTAAAAATAACCTAAAAATTTCCATAACAAAATTTTCGGCCATTTTCCCCACATTGAAAGGTCTTGATGACTCGGACTTCATTTCAGCGAAGCTTTCCATGATTCTTGTTAACGATTCTTCCGAGATTCCTGTCGTTGAGGTGCGTGGTGTTTCTTTTTCTTCCAAAAGGTATCCCATAAATTGTCTATTTCCATCTTCGTCACAATAAATCGTCTTCATTTCTGAATTCATAGAAATCCATACCTGCCTTTTGTCATGACGTTTTTGTAAAGTAGTCTTTACTTTTTGAAAGATTTGGGTCTGTATTATTGCATCGTGTAATTTTACAGGTTGTAATTTATCTGGGAACACAAAGGAGCGACCGTCCAACTCTGTAAATGACGTTACACAAATAATATTTGTCTTCCCATCAGCTTCACTAGCCTTGACCATGAATTCGAATTTCAATTTGTCCATTATTATTGGGAATCAGCTGCAAAAATGTTGTTTTATAATGTCTTTTTATAATCCTTGGATAACAGTAAAACAACAACTAGAACTGAGTTGCTCTGACAGAGAAAACAACATTTAAAGCTATTGCTTTACCCGTTTGTAATAATTTCTAATATTATAATTCTCACTAAAATAATAGATCATAACCTTCTTTCTATTTTACATGTGCCAAAAAGAATACATGTGCTCTAGTCCTGTCAAATGTCAATGTCACTTAGCTCCATAGATTTACAAATAATACACAAAAGTTATTACGCGGCAAATTCAAACTAAATGAAGTAGCGCCGTCATATATATATATATATATATATATATATATATATATATATGACGGCGCTGCCGAAATAGTTTTACTTTAAATGTGATCTTTTGATAGATTAATATTGTAATTGGTAATTTCCAAATGAAATAGAGTTATCGATCGCTCTGACGTAACGCTAAACACTGAATAGGCGGCCAATTATAATGACACTGGCCGAATATGGCAAAAGTCAAAACTATCGTTGATTGTCTGTGGATAAAAAAGAAGGAGAAGGAGAGGGTAGTTTGAACAGGATTCCGATGTCGATCGCGCTCGCAATTCACGTGTTTGGCGGACGCCATAATTTCAATTGGAAATTATTACGAATAATTGTCGTTGTTTCATAATCTCTATTAGTGGAAACTCAATAATAATTGTAGTAGAGAGATTGTAAGGTGGTATCATTTCGTACTATTCGAGTTTAGCCCGTTTATCCCACGCCCCGCCATTGTCTTGACTCTTGAAGCAGCATTTTACAATAAAGACCTATCCTGATAACAGTGAAGTCCCTTTATCAGAAGTGGGATCGACGGGCTAATTCAATCTGAATTCCGAGGAAAATCTGCACCAACGACATTGAGAACAAAACCATAAGCGAGCGATCGTTGAGGAGGGAAGTTCACATGTGCGAGCGCAAGACGCGAGGTACAATAACGACAAAAACTGGTGAGGCCTTTCCATTTTTATTTGACAACGGTTCGACTTGCCTATTTATTAAAAGTAGTAACGGGAATTAATGCTATTTTCTGATAACTTTGATGTCACGGCATGCTAAGTGTTTGTTGTTTGCTTTGCTATTTGCTAGAAGCGCGGACGAGATTTTTATCGTGATCGCGGACTGTTGCTGCTTGCGATAATGTTGGCAATCGTGTTTTTGGCAAGTACGATTAATCATTGCTAATGGACATTTCACAATAATTGATTATAATTATTGCTAGTGCTATTTTTACCAACACTTATTAAAAGTATAGTGTATACTATAGTACTATGCAATCTCAGTTTTTTTTCCATGTATATTCGTAATGACGTAAGTAATTATGTAATCGGGCGGTGCAGTATTATTGACACGTGTGTAAAAAAAATTGTCATGTTTTCTATTCACAAATAATACCATACTGTGATTGACGGTGAAGTGACAGATGTTTCTAGTGCGGGGAGAATGTCGTTTTTTTTTGCATGTATGTAACTTGGATAGAACTTAATAAGCAGTAGAATGGTTTTTAACGCATGGAAGGTTTGAGATTGTCATTCTGAAAGCTGCTAAGAGGTTTTTCGATGAACTTATGATATGGAGTAATTAGAAAGAAATAAGACCAATGTTATTTTTTTAAAGTTGACAGAATGCAATACTTACGAGCGATCTTCGCATGGTTCCTAGAGTCGGCAAGGTAGTACAGTAGCTATGCCAACTTAATTTATTTTGACTTCGTTTCGTTCGGCGTAAATCTGAAGGCTAGACAGAACGATATTTGACCTCGATACTTTTTTTGTTAGTGCCTGCATGTTGGGGGCGGATGGCGTGTTCCTGTGCACCAACTAGATGGCGTTTTTATTAATGGATGGCGACGCGTTGTTGGTATTCCTAGGCGTCGGTGGATGGCGTTTTTTTGAGTGTACATTATGTGCCAGTTTTTTTTTTTTTGAACTTAAAGAAGTGGCTTCGTTCCGTTCGGGTGTCCCTTGACACCTCTCAAGTTTTTTTTAATTGTTACGGTGCACACCCTAAGTACAACCTAATAAACGTCAAGGCGTTTGTCAAGTATAAAAGGTTTAGAAACGGCGAGTAAATCAATTGAATATTCTCTAATTAAGGCCATCCCCGGAGCGGGCGACCTTGGCCATGCATTTGACGCGTTGCCGGGATCCCGCAGGGATCCTATTTTTTTGCTTATCTTGGTTCAAGATTGATCTAAAAAGTGGATTCAAGCGTGGAATGTGTGGTTCATGAAATTGTCCATCTATTGTCGTATGCTTCGGTTTTGATGGATTGGTGTTGCTCTGGAGGCTGGTATCATGGGTGTAATGAACAAAAATAGGAAATTGAAGACGGAGAAAGGAATGTTGATATGCTGGAGATTGTTGCTGTATTTTTATTATAGCTTTCAAATTATGAGTTTGTGGTGCTTTGGATACGGTGAATTACGGTGTCTCCGTGGGGGAGCGCCTTAATGTAAATGCGTGCGGTATGTACGACCTAATGCGTGCAACTTTTATTGATGACAGCGAGATGATCTAGGGCTATTTTTCGGTCAAGTAACTACGTTTTACGAAGTTATAGCAAGGCATTAAGCAATGCATTTAAAGAACTTAAGTGAACTGAGTTTACCAGTGCTTGTGATTTCAATGTTTTGACTACTAGGCTTGACGTATCTGTGTGTGGATTCAGGTGGATTAAAATCCCTCAAGTGCATATTGTTATTTTACTCTAAGGTGTAATTTCACCAAAGAAATTAAGAGGGCAACTGACCCAAGTAATCGGGCATCGTCTTTCTCTCTTCACACTCGCGCCCGTCTTTCGTGTGCCGGGTGGGGGGAAGACGACGCGGAACTATCGCCAAGTTGGTTTTGCTTGAATGAAAGACGAACTTTAATGATTTAAGCAAATTTAGGTTTTATCATTGCCTTTTTGGATATTGAAAAGTCTTGGGGAAGGGACGGTGAACTTCGAGGATCCAAGCAGGGGTGTGTCTGAAGCAATGTTTTTTTTTTTTTTTTGTAAAAAGGAAACTATCGAGCATATTTTTCAGTGATCGGGTTTTCATCTTGAGCATTTGATCTTCATGAGCTGAAGTTACTTGTGTAAAAAAAAAATCGGTTTTCTAGACCTTGCAGATTTTGAGTTTGTAAGCAGTGTGCGGTCAAGTTAGGGTCAGGGGCATTATTAAACGCACTTAGTGCACACTGAACCGGGTTGAAAACGTATGAACGCGTTTTGTAACTATGAATTGAATTTCACCAACAAAAATTAAACGAGTTCACAGCTAATCCGATCTTTATCTTTTGAACGCTCAATGTTCGAGACTTAACTTCATAAAATCCATTCAAGTCCTGTCATGACGGATTTAAAAAAAATGTGACATTTGGTTGCTTTGCGTATCGTTTCTTGTTAATTTTTTTTAATAAGGTAACGTTAAATGGTTTAGACATGAGGAAAACGTGTATAATTGTCGCGAAATGTCATGTAAAATCTGATTCATTGATATTCTGAAATGCATTTGAAACAAACTGGGCCGAGACGGCGGTCATTAATAAAGAGGGAATCCGTCAGGAAGATTTAACTGTTAATGAAACGCTACCAGCAGAGTTAACAGAATTATACCAGTCTCGAGCACACATGTTAAGGCGACACGACGCCTTGATGGTTTGGCTGTGGCGATGTCCGTTTTTCTCGGCAGTGGCTGGGAAGTTGAAGTTTATTGTCGGTGTTCGTCGTGTCTCTGTCTTTGGATTGCCCATGGCGTGGCATGGTTGGTCAACTTTTGTAGCGCAGAGTAGTCAATCTGAGGGACCTCTGTAAGAAGGGGGGTTCTGATTTTGCCGAAAGGGGAGAGTGGTTTGGGCTTCCAGGGTTTGTGCATGGATTGGTTCGGCATACACTGTGATTTGCCCATGGCTTGTATGAAGTGTATCTGTGGTTTTTGGATTGCGCGACGGAAGCCATTTTGTCGCTTGCGCCTTTTCCATATTTTTTTTTGCTGTTCCATTTCTTGTTCCTGTGGGGGCCGTGCCGGCCTCTCGTGGAGGGCAGGCGGTCTGAAGCATGTCTAGACTTTAGCTTGATATCAGATAACATTCACGAGGGCACTTACCAGGCCGTGGTGAATAAGCAAGTGAGATTCATTATCAGCTCTTGTTGTTTTTAAGGTGTATTTGTAGGTGAACCTACTACGCCCCATCCACATTTTGTTATTTGTCATACTGGTTGAAGTGGCTTCGCGCCCGGACCAGTTGAGTTTTGGTTTACTGGTTGAAGTGGCTTCGCGCCCGGGCCAGTTGAGTGTTGGTTTACTGGTCGAAGTGGCTTCGCGCCCGGGCCAGCTGAGTTTTGGTTTCTCCTGGTTGTAGTGGCTGCGCGCCCGGGCCAGCTGAGTCTTGGTTTCTCCTGGTTGTAGTGGCTTCGCGCCCGGGCCAGATGAGTCTTGGTTACTCGTGGTTGTAGTGGCTTCGCGCCTGGGCTAGCTAAGTTTTGGTTTCTCCAGGTTGAGGGGGCTTCGCGCCCGGATCAGTAGAGTTTTGTTCCATACATTGATTACTAGATAAAAGGCCCTGGGCGCTACGCCCGGTCTACACGACATGTATGTCTTGGTAATGGTGGTTGGATGAAAGGGGCTAGTATGCCCGGTCTGCAGAACGAGATAAAGAGCGTATGAGCTAAGAGACTTGAGTTATGACGTAAAACAAAAGGGCCTAGTGCGTCCAGTCAGCATTTGCCTCAAAAAAAGACGGGGCCACAGTGCTCCACTCTTTGTTTCCCTGCTAAAGCTTTCACCTATTTCGCATAATATGTCAGGAATAATGCCCGAGCGGGTATTAGCAGTTGCCATATCTGTTTTGCTGGTACTGAAGAGTAAACCATGAGGTAACGCGCGAGGACGCGCGACTGTCAGGGTTGGCCGTGACGGCGCTGCCGAAATAGTTTTACTTTAAATGTGATCTTTTGATAGATTAATATTGTAATTGGTAATTTCCAAATGAAATAGAGTTATCGATCGCTCTGACGTAACGCTAAACACTGAATAGGCGGCCAATTATAATGACACTGGCCGAATATGGCAAAAGTCAAAACTATCGTTGATTGTCTGTGGATAAAAAAGAAGGAGAAGGAGAGGGTAGTTTGAACAGGATTCCGATGTCGATCGCGCTCGCAATTCACGTGTTTGGCGGACGCCATAATTTCAATTGGAAATTATTACGAATAATTGTCGTTGTTTCATAATCTCTATTAGTGGAAACTCAATTAATAATTGTAGTAGAGAGATTGTAAGGTGGTATCATTTCGTACTATTCGAGTTTAGCCCGTTTATCCCACGCCCCGCCATTGTCTTGACTCTTGAAGCAGCATTTTACAATAAAGACCTATCCTGATAACAGTGAAGTCCCTTTATATATATATATATATATATATGTCGCAGGTTTAAATGGATTAACATCCGCACGGTCGCCATTGGTGTCCGACATATTTGAGTTTTAATACAGTCAGTGCGCACACCCGGCGCAGGCGATGTTCTCCGAGTGTCTCCGAGCAAGTGAAATCTCGACTAATGAACAAACGCACCACTGACAGTTATAATGACGTTGACAACCGACAAGTTATCAAGTTGACAGCTGACGGTTGAAGTCTGTACAGTACTTCCGGTACAATTAATTTTTAAATTAATTATTATCTCTGACACGGCCATTCTGCGCATAAACGCGCTCTCGCGTTTCCCTCGACGTTTGATGTGCCTAGACGGCAAGGCGCCTATAGCACACACACACACACAGCAAAGCGTAAAAGCTTTCATCGCGTTTTAGTTTCAGCGTCTAGCAAAGCCTCGGAGCTTATAGCATCACCTGCTCGTAACACATAAGCAAAGCGTTCTAGCTTTCAGCATCAACTATGAATATCAGATATTCTCAGACTCAATTTCAAAGCAAAGCGTAGTAGCTTTCAGTAAATCAGAAGGACAAAGCGTCAGACAAGAGCTTTCAGTCCACTTTTCTGTAAAGCGTTGTAGCTTTCAACATCAAAATTCTCAGACTCAATTTCAAAGCAAAGCGTAGTAGCTTTCAGCAAACCAGAAGGACAAAGCGTCAGACAAGAGCTTTCAGTCCACTTTTCTGTAAAGCGTTGTAGCTTTCAACCCCAAGGCCAACTGCACAGCAAAGCGTACTAGCTTTCAACACATCACACAGTCAAAACTATTGATCATTCAGTTCTCCTTCAACAAAGCGTAGCAGCTTTCAGTTTAAATAAAACATTTTATCAATCAGCAACGGACTTACGTCTTTTATTAAGGAATTACCGTTACAATTCATAACGATAAATAAACAGAAAGGATTAGAATTTAGATACAACCATGAAACATAAGTTCACTGCAATATAGAAACTAATTTTAACAAACAATCAACACATTATTCCAAACAAAACAACAACAGCTTTATAACGCTTTTTATCTTTTGACGCTTGCTCGTCCATCCTACACTTAGCCGTTTGTCTTAATTCAGATAATTCCTGTTCGTTTGTAGCATCGCTCACTACTGAGAGATAGTTTACTTTGGATGGAGATTTATCAAAATAACAACTCAAAAAGACTCTTGCCAGTACTTTTAGAAATAGTGCAATTCGAAGTTAATTGAACTTCACCAATAGCAGATTTCCAGGATTTGTTTTCATGATTCTCAGCAACAGAACAACAAAACAATTAGTAGACGCTCTACCTGCCCGTTAGCACATTTTAATCAAAGAGTCGTTAGAAGATGAACAAACGTTAACCGATAGTCTGTAATTTGGAATATTTAAAATTTTTCGATTTTTCATCACGCTGTTTAGTAAAGCAAGTAGATTCAGAATGTCCAGTCTTATGACAATAAGAACATTGGGTAACATTTTGCTTATTACTAGACTTACCCACTGGCATGCAAGAATCGGGGTCCTCACGCTTATCTTTATTACGCAACTGTAAGCATTGCCGCTTCAAATGGCCAGTTTTATCACAATAATGACAGCGACGCTCGGCAAGTGACTCGTCTAGTCTGGGACGCTTGGGAGTTTCATCATCAGTTCGCGTCATAACGGATCGATGCTTTAAATTTTTAATTTTAGGGTACGTATTTAAATGTCTATCAAATGCCACAAAATTGGTAGGCGTGTTTTTAAGTAAATCAGTGCGTACCTGAACGTCTGTGATGCCGGAGATCACCACCTCAATTTTGTTCGACTCACCCCAACCGGTATGCGTATTGCCAAACTGTATACTGACCCAGACCGGGGTTGCTCTGAGTTCGATCGCAGTTTGCCTTTATAGTTGAAGAGCAAACTGTATACCTATTCAGAGCGTGTCTGAATCGAAATACATTTTGCTTTAAAATACTTGAGCAAAATACATACGAGTCCAGACGTCCATACTTTTCGGCGTCTGGTGTAGTATGTAATATGGCATCGATAATTTAGAGCAAAATGCATGCGAGTGCAGACATATGTAGTTGATTAATGATTACATTTACTTTAATTATGATTATACATGATTACACAAATTTATGTATTAAAGACACTTTATTTTTCAATATCGACCCCTTTCTGTGACCCCTTTAGTAAGAAATGTAGTAAAAGCCAAAATTCGATGTTACAATACAGGCAAAAAACAAAAATAGTAATCATGACATTTTTCTTTCTTGATTCATTAATTTATTTGTTTGTTGTTGATTGAAGGAACCCTTTATTATTTTCACTGAACATCGATTACAAATAGGTACAATTTATTGTGTCAGTCAGTACATCTTTCTTATGAAAAATTAATAAATACTGTCATTGGAAACACTTACATTTTTTTTAACAGCCTGTACCTATAATTGTTACAGTTCAAATTTTTACAGTTCAAATTTTTCAAAATACTTACTCGTACAACGGGTTTTCTTTCGTTATAACCCAAAATAATTCACAATAGGTATGTTTTAGGGAAAGTTGTTCAGTTTCACGGATAGGTATAACAACCACACACAACAACATAACAAAAATATACGGGAAATTATTAAACACATTGTATAGGTAGTTACAGATATTCGCATGTCACAGTTTGCTTTACATACAAGCGAGCAAAGTGCATACCTACTCAGATTGGTCTGAGCTCGTATATACTTTGCTCCAATTTTCAATGAGCGCGACGTAGTTCAGTACAGACTATGGGCGTCTGGGTCAGTATACAGTTTGGCAATACGCGGCCAGGAAGTGGACAAAGAGAAGATGTCACCGACACCAATAACAGTTGAGAAACTGCACCAACAGCTCCTCAACATCACTACTCAGATGGCGCCCCTTGATGCCCTAAAGATGGACATCAAGGCAATCAAATCTGATATAAGCGATTTAAAACAATCTATTCAATTCGCACACGATACCACCAAAGGTTTCACAGAAAGGCTGGAATCAGTTGAGAGCAATGTGGGCAAGATGCAAACAATGGTCGATAATATACCCATTCTTCAGAATGAAATTGAAAAGCTAAAGAAGTCCATGAACGAAAAGGACCAGTGGCAACGTTCCAATAACGTGGAAATAAAGGGAGTGCCTGTAAAGAAAGATGATAAAAATAATGAGATGATAAAAAATCAACGCAAGAGTTGAAATTTATAGAAAAAAAAGAGAAACCAAACACTAAAAAATAATTTAGAAAAATTACAAAAAGAAACCAAAAAAATTGAAAGACAATTACAAATTAACGAGCCCGAAAGCCCGGTAAATTTTTGGTCAATGATTTCCTCCTTTGTACAATGCATAAGAGACTTCACTATCCTGCATAAGCCAGGACTGTGAGCCATCAGTCGCTCACAGAGCCACGTTCGAACAACACGCGTACGTGCGGCGGTGTACTAGTGTCAGGGAAGCTAAACATTTTTCGTCATGTTCGCTTGTTCACGTTGTGATGCTGAATTTAATGATGGTGCGCTGTGTAGTGTGTGCAATCAACGCTACGATTTCACCTGTGCAGCTATCAGTGAGACTAGTTCCCGTAAGCTAGGCAAAAACAAGGCGTCATGGAAGTGCCCCACTTGTAAGAGCGCTCGAAGCGGTGGCCAGGAAGTGGACAAAGAGAAGATGTCACCGACACCAATAACCCTTGAGAAACTGCACCAACAGCTCCTCAACATCACTACTCAGTTGGCACCCCTTGATGCCCTAAAGATGGACATCAAGGCAATCAAATCTGATATAAGCGATTTAAAATAATCTATTCAATTCGCACACGATACCATCAAAGGTTTCACAGAAAGGCTAGAAACAGTTGAGAGCAATGTGGGCAAGATGCAAACAATGGTCGATAATATACCCATTCTTCAGAATGAAATTGAAAAGCTAAAGAAGTCCATGAACGAAAAGGACCAGTGGCAACGTTCCAATAACGTGGAAATAAAGGGAGTGCCTGTAAAGAAAGATGATAAAAATAATGAGATGATAAAGAATTTATTTTCTTTTTTTTTCCAGAAAAATTCAAGAGCGCAATCTCAACGATGGCAAAACAATGTTTGCCGGGACAGCTAGTATTATATATATTTTTTTGTTTACCCTAGGTTACCTACATTAAAAAAGGTTTTATTCGGCGCTTCCTCTTTTAAAATTTTTTGAGTTCTGACGTCCGTCAAATCTATTTTCAGTTCTAAATTTGTTCATCCATATTTTTTTTTATTATTTTATAAAATTATTAGTAATAAATTAATAACTGTTATTCAATTATGGTAAGTCCACGCTTTTATCAATAGGAGCGAAGAAAAATATCTAGTATGTAATGTAATACGTGTATCTACTAGTAAGTTTATACGTAAAAAACAGGCCAAGTGCGTGTCGGGCCACGCGCAATATAGGGTTCCGTAGTACCGTTTCTTTTTTAATTTTTGTATGGTCAATGAATGTACCTACATTTGTAACGTGTTTTACACTACTAACAACATCATCTCAATCACGGACGGACAGACCGAAACTATAAGGGTTCCTTGTTGACTACGGAACCCTAAAAACAGTTAAGTACCGTTTTCGATATAGTATTGTACTTTCTTCTCCCACCCACCGCCCACGGCCTGCCAGCACGCAGATTATCAGAGGGTTGTTCAGGGAAGTAGCCGGAGTTTTAATACAGCTGAAGCTACATGACGAATTTGGTCGCCAGCTCTCCGTCGAAGGTATCTCTAGGTACCTTGATTTAAGGTATTTTCTTTTTTTCCAGAAAAAAACACGAGCTGAAATTCAAAAACTATACCGTAATAATAAAAATGATCAAATAATATTAAAAAGAACCAATACAAAAAACCGGGTTAGAAAATATAGGCAAAAAAAACAAAAAAAAACAAACAGGACAGGTAACTTTTTGGTCAATGATTTCCTCCTTTGTACAATGCATAAGAGACTTCACTATCCTGCATAAGCCAGGACTGTGAGCCATCAGTCGCTCACAGAGCCACGTTCGAACAACACGCGTACGTGCGGCGGTGTGTCAGGGAAGCTAAACATTTTTCGTCATGTTCGCTTGTTCACGTTGTAATGCTGAATTTAATGATGGTGCGCTGTGTAGTGTGTGCAATCAACGCTACGATTTCACCTGTGCAGCTATCAGTGAGACTAGTTACCGTAAGCTAGGCAAAAACAAGGCGTCATGGAAGTGCCCCACTTGTAAGAGCGCTCGAAGCGGTGGCCAGGAAGTGGACAAAGAGAAGATGTCACCGACACCAATAACAGTTGAGAAACTGCACCAACAGCTCCTCAACATCACTACTCAGATGGCGCCCCTTGATGCCCTAAAGATGGACATCAAGGCAATCAAATCTGATATAAGCGATTTAAAACAATCTATTCAATTCGCACACGATACCACCAAAGGTTTCACAGAAAGGCTGGAATCAGTTGAGAGCAATGTGGGCAAGATGCAAACAATGGTCGATAATATACCCATTCTTCAGAATGAAATTGAAAAGCTAAAGAAGTCCATGAACGAAAAGGACCAGTGGCAACGTTCCAATAACGTGGAAATAAAGGGAGTGCCTGTAAAGAAAGATGATAAAAATAATGAGATGATAAAAAATCAACGCAAGAGTTGAAATTTATAGAAAAAAAAGAGAAACCAAACACTAAAAAATAATTTAGAAAAATTACAAAAAGAAACCAAAAAAATTGAAAGACAATTACAAATTAACGAGCCCGAAAGCCCGGTAAATTTTTGGTCAATGATTTCCTCCTTTGTACAATGCATAAGAGACTTCACTATCCTGCATAAGCCAGGACTGTGAGCCATCAGTCGCTCACAGAGCCACGTTCGAACAACACGCGTACGTGCGGCGGTGTACTAGTGTCAGGGAAGCTAAACATTTTTCGTCATGTTCGCTTGTTCACGTTGTGATGCTGAATTTAATGATGGTGCGCTGTGTAGTGTGTGCAATCAACGCTACGATTTCACCTGTGCAGCTATCAGTGAGACTAGTTCCCGTAAGCTAGGCAAAAACAAGGCGTCATGGAAGTGCCCCACTTGTAAGAGCGCTCGAAGCGGTGGCCAGGAAGTGGACAAAGAGAAGATGTCACCGACACCAATAACCCTTGAGAAACTGCACCAACAGCTCCTCAACATCACTACTCAGTTGGCACCCCTTGATGCCCTAAAGATGGACATCAAGGCAATCAAATCTGATATAAGCGATTTAAAACAATCTATTCAATTCGCACACGATACCATCAAAGGTTTCACAGAAAGGCTAGAAACAGTTGAGAGCAATGTGGGCAAGATGCAAACAATGGTCGATAATATACCCATTCTTCAGAATGAAATTGAAAAGCTAAAGAAGTCCATGAACGAAAAGGACCAGTGGCAACGTTCCAATAACGTGGAAATAAAGGGAGTGCCTGTAAAGAAAGATGATAAAAATAATGAGATGATAAAGAATTTATTTTCTTTTTTTTCCAGAAAAATTCAAGAGCGCAATCTCAACGATGGCAAAACAATGTTTGCCGGGACAGCTAGTATTATATATATTTTTTTGTTTACCCTAGGTTACCTACATTAAAAAAGGTTTTATTCGGCGCTTCCTCTTTTAAAATTTTTTGAGTTCTGACGTCCGTCAAATCTATTTTCAGTTCTAAATTTATAGTTAAAAAAATTTCATCCATATTCTTTATTTATAAAATTATTGGTCAATTATTCAATTATGGTAAGTCCACGCTTTTATCAATAGGAGCGAAGAAAAATATACGGTTTCCGCGACATTCCTAAATTACGCGGGCGAAGCCGCGCGGAACATCTAGTATGTAATGTAATACGTGTACTAGTAAGTTTATACGTAAAAAACAGGCCAAGTGCGTGTCGGGCCACGCGCAATATAGGGTTCCGTAGTACCGTTTCTTTTTTAATTTTTGTATGGTCAATGAATGTACCTACATTTGTAACGTGTTTTACACTACTAACAACATCATCTCAATCACGGACGGACAGACCGAAACTATAAGGGTTCCTTGTTAACTACGGAACCCTAAAAAACAGTTAAGTACCGTTTTCGATATAGTATTGTACTTTCTTCTCCTACCCACCGCCCACGGCCTGCCAGCACGCAGATTATCAGAGGGTTGTTCAGGGAAGTAGCCGGAGTTTTAATACAGCTGAAGCTATATGACGAATTTGGTCGCCAGCTCTCCGTCGAAGGTATCTCTAGGTAACCTTGATTTAAGGTATTTTCTTTTTTCCAGACAAAATCAAGAGCAGTAATCCAAAAAGTATACCGTATTAATAAAAAAAATCAAATAATATTAAAAAGAAACAAAACAAAAAACCGAGTTAGAAAATATAGGCAAAAAAAAACAGGACAGGTAACTTTTTGGTCAATGATTTCCTCCTTTGTACAATGCATAAGAGACCTCACTATCCTGCATATGCCACCGTGTAGTCCGCCGGCTTATATGAATTTTTGAGGGTACCCTTTGGTTTGGCAAATGCACCGTCGGTTTTTATGCGTGTCATTCAAAAATTAGTACGAATGGTGGGTAGTGATGAAATTATTTGTTTCATGGATGACATTTTATTGTCAACAGTTGACGTTTCTGCGGGTTTAGAGTTACTAGAAAAAGTATTTTGTAAATTACGACAGAAGATGAAGATTGGTATTTAACAGTACAATTACAGGATGAAAAATTAAACAATATTATTAAGCAACTAAAAGAGGGTAATGCGTGTAATGACGTGATTAATAATTACAAAATTAAAAACGATCGCTTGTATAGGAAAACTTTAAACGGGGAGAAACTAGTAGTTCCTTCTTTTGCTCGTTGGAAATTGATGCAAAAATTCCATGATCAAATAGGTCACGTAGGTATTAAGAGGTGCGATGAGTTGATTAAAGCTGACTATTGGTTCCCGAAGATGACACGTTTTATCAAAAAGTACATAAATGCATGTTTAGAGTGCGCATATGGGAAGGGTGATTATGGTAAGCCCGCCGGAGAGTTACATCCAATACCTAAACCATCATCACCAATGGACACTGTACATATCGACCATTTAGGTCCCTTCTGTAGGTCACCAAAAGGTTATCAGTATATACTTATGATTGTCGATTCTTTTACAAAGTTCTTGATTGCACGCCCCACTAGAACCATAAACTCTGTGGAGACTGTCAGGGTACTGAAAGACATGTTTAGTTTATTCGGATACCCAAAAAGAATCATATCGGATAGGAACTTAGCATTCACAAGTAGAGTATTTAAAGAGTTCTCCATAGAATATAACTTTCGTCACACAGTTAATGCTATAGCGTGTCCGCGTGCTAATGGCCAAGTGGAGAGATACAACAGAACTCTACTTGATGCCATGCGTACGCGAGTAAGAGATCCAAATATGTGGACCGAATGCTTGCCAGATGTTGTGTGGGGAATAAACAATACGATAAATGAGAGCTTGGGTTATCATCCTTTTGAAATTCTATTTAGCTATCGCAGTAGACTAATGCCAAACTTAACAAACGAACACAATGAAGCTAGTACTAGTAGTACGTCTGTTCAAGAAAAACGAGAAATTGTTTCTCGTAGGTTAAAACATCGTAGCGAAGTTATGAAAAGAAATTATGATAAACGTCATAAGCCTCAAAGAAAGTTTGTTAAGGGCGATTTGGTCTTATGGAAGCAGGCGCCTACTGGTGGTGAAGTAAAGAATGTAAATACAAAATTACAAGCACTCTATTCAGGGCCTTATATTGTGCAAAAGGTGTTACCTAACGGGCGATATGAAATCTGAAGTATTAAAGGCATGCGAGGATATAAAAAGTTTACAGGGGTTGTAGCCGCAGACTCTATAAGACCATATCGTAGTGCCCCACCGTGTAGTGAGACCAGCAGTGATGAAGAAATAGTTGATAGAGATGATTTGATTGATTTATTGGAGAGCTAATGATGTTTTTTTTGTGCCAATTGCGGCGCAATTGTTACAGGATGGCCGACTGTAACGGGCGGAGCGGAGTGGTGCGGAAATCGGAGGAGGGGTGAAGGGTGCAGCAGAGGAGACTGGCGGGAGAGGCGAGGAGAGGAGAGGGGATGCTATAAAATGGCGTGATCAGTAGCGGAGCGTGCATTATTCCTCTAAAATTTTTGTAATAAGTTTACCGATTGAAAATATACTTAATTTTTCTTACTGTTTTATTTTTATTTTAAACAAAGTAAGTTTTCTTATTTAATTTAAATTAATTTAAAATCAAAGTAAAATATACTTTTGGTCTTAGAAAAACATCATATTTCCAAATTCTAATTTTTTTCAGGACACACCCTACAAAATTACCAAATCTAAATTCAATGTAAAATATCGTAACGGAGCTATTTGTATGAACCTAAATCTCGGAATGGAAATACGCCCAACAGCAATAATTTGTGGTAACAGTTCTAACCTAACCTAACCAGCCAAGCTAATAAGAATTCTTCACAACACTTCACTACGCGTCTTCACATCGTGCCTAAATCGAGAGAGGAATCTTCGCTACATAGCTACAATCTTCATGGCGTTTGCAGAGCTTCAGGTGTTTATAAAATGGCGGCACAACTACTATTATTACCGGCGCGGCGCCGAGCAACAAAGACTTCTATTTAAACTGAGGTTTAAATAGAAGTCTTTGCCGAGCAACAGGGAGACGACGTCTGTATGAAATTTGCGCGCGAACTGAGGCCGCATGCCACAGTAAATCGAGTTTTACTCTTTACTCCTCCGACCTCTAGTGAACTCTCAGAGTGACCAACCGGTCCACTAAAAAGTATTAAATAATTCTTACTCTTTAATAGTGCCTCTTTCAGAATTCGTCTAAATCTCAACTGTTTCTGTACATACTATAGTCTTCATTATTTTGAAGTCGGTACCAACTACCAGCAAATTTAATCATGAGTTCAGTCAATGTCAGAATATCTGAAACATTTGGGACTGGTACCGACTTCAAAGTAATGAAGACTATAGTATGTAGTTGGAAGTCGGTTTTAATTTTTTGTTAAAAATAATTTAGACCAGAATGCCTGATGTCCATTCTCGTTAAAAATATTAACAGGCCCTTAGTAGAGAGGATGGAGAGTAAAAAATTATATGTAACGGGCGGAGCGGAGTGGTGCGGAAATCGGAGGAGGGGTGAAGGGTGCAGCAGAGGAGACTGGCGGGAGAGGCGAGGAGAGGAGAGGGGATGCTATAAAATGGCGTGATCAGTAGCGGAGCGTGCATTATTGCTCTAAAATTTTTGTAATAAGTTTACCGATTGAAAATATACTTAATTTTTCTTACTGTTTTATTTTTATTTTAAACAAAGTAAGTTTTCTTATTTAATTTAAATTAATTTAAAATCAAAGTAAAATATACTTTTGGTCTTAGAAAAACATCATATTTCCAAATTCTAATTTTTTTTCAGGACACACCCTACAAAATTACCAAATCTAAATTCAATGTAAAATATCGTAACGGAGCTATTTGTATGAACCTAAATCTCGGAATGGAAATACGCCCAACAGCAATAATTTGTGGTAACAGTTCTAACCTAACCTAACCAGCCAAGCTAATAAGAATTCTTCACAACACTTCACTACGCGTCTTCACATCGTGCCTAAATCGAGAGAGGAATCTTCGCTACATAGCTACAATCTTCATGGCGTTTGCAGAGCTTCAGGTGTTTATAAAATGGCGGCACAACTACTATTATTACCGGCGCGGCGCCGAGCAACAAAGACTTCTATTTAAACTGAGGTTTAAATAGAAGTCTTTGCCGAGCAACAGGGAGACGACGTCTGTATGAAATTTGCGCGCGAACTGAGGCCGCATGCCACAGTAAATCGAGTTTTACTCTTTACTCCTCCGACCTCTAGTGAACTCTCAGAGTGACCAACCGGTCCACTAAAAAGTATTAAATAATTCTTACTCTTTAATAGTGCCTCTTTCAGAATTCGTCTAAATCTCAACTGTTTCTGTACATACTATAGTCTTCATTATTTTGAAGTCGGTACCAACTACCAGCAAATTTAATCATGAGTTCAGTCAATGTCAGAATATCTGAAACATTTGGGACTGGTACCGACTTCAAAGTAATGAAGACTATAGTATGTAGTTGGAAGTCGGTTTTAATTTTTTGTTAAAAATAATTTAGACCAGAATGCCTGATGTCCATTCTCGTTAAAAATATTAACAGGCCCTTAGTAGAGAGGATGGAGAGTAAAAAATTATATGTAACGGGCGGAGCGGAGTGGTGCGGAAATCGGAGGAGGGGTGAAGGGTGCAGCAGAGGAGACTGGCGGGAGAGGCGAGGAGAGGAGAGGGGATGCTATAAAATGGCGTGATCAGTAGCGGAGCGTGCATTATTGCTCTAAAATTTTTGTAATAAGTTTACCGATTGAAAATATACTTAATTTTTCTTACTGTTTTATTTTTATTTTAAACAAAGTAAGTTTTCTTATTTAATTTAAATTAATTTAAAATCAAAGTAAAATATACTTTTGGTCTTAGAAAAACATCATATTTCCAAATTCTAATTTTTTTTCAGGACACACCCTACAAAATTACCAAATCTAAATTCAATGTAAAATATCGTAACGGAGCTATTTGTATGAACCTAAATCTCGGAATGGAAATACGCCCAACAGCAATAATTTGTGGTAACAGTTCTAACCTAACCTAACCAGCCAAGCTAATAAGAATTCTTCACAACACTTCACTACGCGTCTTCACATCGTGCCTAAATCGAGAGAGGAATCTTCGCTACATAGCTACAATCTTCATGGCGTTTGCAGAGCTTCAGGTGTTTATAAAATGGCGGCACAACTACTATTATTACCGGCGCGGCGCCGAGCAACAAAGACTTCTATTTAAACTGAGGTTTAAATAGAAGTCTTTGCCGAGCAACAGGGAGACGACGTCTGTATGAAATTTGCGCGCGAACTGAGGCCGCATGCCACAGTAAATCGAGTTTTACTCTTTACTCCTCCGACCTCTAGTGAACTCTCAGAGTGACCAACCGGTCCACTAAAAAGTATTAAATAATTCTTACTCTTTAATAGTGCCTCTTTCAGAATTCGTCTAAATCTCAACTGTTTCTGTACATACTATAGTCTTCATTATTTTGAAGTCGGTACCAACTACCAGCAAATTTAATCATGAGTTCAGTCAATGTCAGAATATCTGAAACATTTGGGACTGGTACCGACTTCAAAGTAATGAAGACTATAGTATGTAGTTGGAAGTCGGTTTTAATTTTTTGTTAAAAATAATTTAGACCAGAATGCCTGATGTCCATTCTCGTTAAAAATATTAACAGGCCCTTAGTAGAGAGGATGGAGAGTAAAAAATTATATGTAACGGGCGGAGCGGAGTGGTGCGGAAATCGGAGGAGGGGTGAAGGGTGCAGCAGAGGAGACTGGCGGGAGAGGCGAGGAGAGGAGAGGGGATGCTATAAAATGGCGTGATCAGTAGCGGAGCGTGCATTATTGCTCTAAAATTTTTGTAATAAGTTTACCGATTGAAAATATACTTAATTTTTCTTACTGTTTTATTTTTATTTTAAACAAAGTAAGTTTTCTTATTTAATTTAAATTAATTTAAAATCAAAGTAAAATATACTTTTGGTCTTAGAAAAACATCATATTTCCAAATTCTAATTTTTTTTCAGGACACACCCTACAAAATTACCAAATCTAAATTCAATGTAAAATATCGTAACGGAGCTATTTGTATGAACCTAAATCTCGGAATGGAAATACGCCCAACAGCAATAATTTGTGGTAACAGTTCTAACCTAACCTAACCAGCCAAGCTAATAAGAATTCTTCACAACACTTCACTACGCGTCTTCACATCGTGCCTAAATCGAGAGAGGAATCTTCGCTACATAGCTACAATCTTCATGGCGTTTGCAGAGCTTCAGGTGTTTATAAAATGGCGGCACAACTACTATTATTACCGGCGCGGCGCCGAGCAACAAAGACTTCTATTTAAACTGAGGTTTAAATAGAAGTCTTTGCCGAGCAACAGGGAGACGACGTCTGTATGAAATTTGCGCGCGAACTGAGGCCGCATGCCACAGTAAATCGAGTTTTACTCTTTACTCCTCCGACCTCTAGTGAACTCTCAGAGTGACCAACCGGTCCACTAAAAAGTATTAAATAATTCTTACTCTTTAATAGTGCCTCTTTCAGAATTCGTCTAAATCTCAACTATTTCTGTACATACTATAGTCTTCATTATTTTGAAGTCGGTACCAACTACCAGCAAATTTAATCATGAGTTCAGTCAATGTCAGAATATCTGAAACATTTGGGACTGGTACCGACTTCAAAGTAATGAAGACTATAGTATGTAGTTGGAAGTCGGTTTTAATTTTTTGTTAAAAATAATTTAGACCAGAATGCCTGATGTCCATTCTCGTTAAAAATATTAACAGGCCCTTAGTAGAGAGGATGGAGAGTAAAAAATTATATGTAACGAGCGGAGCGGAGTGGTGCGGAAATCGGAGGAGGGGTGAAGGGTGCAGCAGAGGAGACTGGCGGGAGAGGCGAGGAGAGGAGAGGGGATGCTATAAAATGGCGTGATCAGTAGCGGAGCGTGCATTATTGCTCTAAAATTTTTGTAATAAGTTTACCGATTGAAAATATACTTAATTTTTCTTACTGTTTTATTTTTATTTTAAACAAAGTAAGTTTTCTTATTTAATTTAAATTAATTTCAAATCAAAGTAAAAGTTCAGAAGTGGCATTTTTAGGCTAGTAATATATATAATAAATGATAAAACAATGACGTCACAATTAGAATTATAAAATTTTTAAATTGTACAACGAAGCAAATATGTAAAGAATAAGAAAAATTGTATGAAATTGTAAGAAAAATTGTAATATAGAAAGCTGTGATAAGAAAAATTGTAACATAGATTATAAATGTCCGTAATATAAACCAGTGTATCAAACAACAGTAAATAACTGTTAAAAAATGAATATACTTGTAAAAATTTAAGAAATGTAAACAATTGTCCCTTCTCCTTGAAGGGGGAAAAAGAGGTCCCAAATAAGGGGCTATTTAATGCATTGGCATATTTCTAGATCTAGCGAAGGCATTCGATAGTATTTCTATACCAATTCTTTTGAAAAAGCTAGAAGCCTACGGCATAAGAGGGACTCAATTAGAATGGTTTTGTAGTTATTTATCCGATAGAATCCAATATATTAGAATAGCTGGTCTGAAAAGTAATATGAGTCCTGTGACTTACGGTGTACCACAAGGCAGCATTCTCGGTCCATCCCTCTTCCTCCTTTATATAAATGACATTGCAGCTCTGAAACTGAAAAATGCGGACCTCCAATGCTATGCAGATGATACAGCCATCATATTCCATGACTCTAGCTGGGAACGAACCTGCAAAAGAGCTGAGGATGGAATGTCCATAATATTAAAATGGTTAAGTTTTAACCTTCTTTCCCTGAATACCACTAAAACCAAATTTCTTTGCTTCCACAAAACTGCGTCTTCGGCCCCTTCTTCTCTAAATACCGTAAAAATTCACTCTTTGAACTGTTTATCACACAATACTCCTTGTTGCTGCCCGTCTATTCTACGATCTTCAACTATACGCTATCTTGGAATCACGTTAGATGATAAAATGACTTTCAAATTCCATGTTGAAGAAATGTCCAAACGAGTACGGAAACTCATGAGTGTAATGCGAAATATACGCAGTGCGGTCGATGGTAATATATTAAAAATCATCTATTTTTCCTTGTGTCAGTCCCTCATCAATTACTGCATCTTGGCTTGGGGTGGGTGTTCTTCAGCAACTCTTATTCCGCTCGAGCGAGCGCAAAGAGGCGTATTAAAGGTAGCGTTGGAGAAACCTAAGAGGTACAGCACAAACAAACTTTATGAGGAGACTAGGGTTTTAAGTGTTAGAAAACTATATTATGTTAGGGTCATTGAATCAGTACACAAATCCGTTACAAAATCCAAAAATACTTATGAACAAATGTTAAGCAGACGACTTTTCAGAATTCCCAGTACCCCCGTTAAGACAACCTTTGCCTATAGATTCGGAACATTCTTATATCCCTTCATTTACAATAAACTAATAAATTTATTTGAATTAAAGCAGTATTCAGTACAAAAGGCTAAAAAAATACTATCTAAATCCATACTAACCTGGTCATACATGGAAACAGAAAATTTAATTAAAGTGTACAAATAACTCAAAAGACATACACACACACACACACACACACACACACACACACACACACACACACACACACACACACATACACACACACACACACAATTATAATATAGAATATGATATAGAATATTATAATAATTTAACCTAAGATTTTTAATTTTTGTTGTGGTATTAAGATTATATTAAGTATTATTATTATTATTTGTTAATTTCGTCTGTTTTTATTGATATTTGCACTCTTTTTATTGTAATTCGATAATAATTCCCCCATAGCACAGGCTGCGCCTAGTTTGGGGGACTGCCACTTGTTTAAAAACATTGTCAATTTTATGGAAATAAAAATTTGTATTTGTATTTGTATTTGTATTTGTATATTATTAAAAAAAAAAAAAAAAACCTAACCTAACCCACCGGGGAAGGTTGCATTGCCGTACGCTGCAACGCCACAGCAGATTATTACGCAAGACTCCTCGTGCTCCAGTTACATATCCACAAGCTGTTCGAGACGAGCTAGAGTGGTGGTCAAAGAACTTGGACCAGAGCACACCGATTCACTCGAAGCGGCTTCGAACTCATTTCGTGATAACAGACGCTTCGGATATCCAGTGGGGAGCAGTAGTAGACGATACCATGATACGCGGATCCTGGGAACAGCATCAATGTCAGTGGCATTGCAATCTCAAAGAAATGTACGCAGTGATCTCGGCAGTTACCGACCAAGCCAGTCGCTTAAGCAACTCACGTGTTCTACTCCAGTGCGACAATCGAACCGTAGTGTCATACATATAATATATACAATAATAATTTTACTAAATGGGCGACTGCAGGAATCAAAATAAGCAGGCAAAGGTTGTATAATCTATATGAAGAAAAATGCTTTAATAATAGTGCAGCATTTAAAGAATACGTTAAAAACTATTCTAAAACTTTCAGAAAAGTTTGCAAAGCTGCTAAGGCTATGTACATAAAGAAAAAGATTAAAAATTCCAAAAATAAAATTAAAACTACTTGGAAGGTAATAGCTGGTGAGACTGGAAACGTCACCTGTCGTAGCTCGGATTTTCAACTGTTTTTTGAAAATAAAAAAATTACCAATGATTTAGAAGTTGCGACGGCCTTTGAAAAGTTCTTTGCTGACATTCCGGTCTCAACTACGAAAAACTTAAACTCCTCACCTGCAGCTGCCGAAAAAATACTCAAAGATAATGTAAAGGAATGTAATGTCAATTTTAAGTTTAAAGAGATTGACCCCAAAGACATTATTGATACTTTAAATAGAATTAGGTGTCCCACAGGGATCTATTTTAGGCCCATTTCTTTTTCTCATCTACATAAATGACCTACCTTATCTAGTTAAGGACAATGATAATGAAATAGTACTCTTTGCTGATGACACTTCACTTATTTTTAAAGTGAAGAGACAACAGTCTAATTACGACGAGGTAAACAGTACTCTTTCAAAAATAGTACATTGGTTTAATGTTAATAATTTACTTTTGAATTCTACGAAAACTAAATGTTTAAAGTTTACTTTGCCCAATGTACGGCAAGTTCAAACCAATGTACTATTAAATGATGAGAAAATGAATTTGGTGGACACTACTGTGTTTTTAGGTATTACACTAGATAGCAAATTACAGTGGGGTCCTCATATTGCTAAACTCGCAGATAGACTCAGTTCTGCAGCATATGCAGTCAGAAAGATTAGGGAAATTTCTGACGAAGACACTGCGCGATTAGTATACTTTAGCTATTTTCACAGTCGAATGGCGTATGGTATCCTTTTATGGGGAAACGCTGCCGACATTAATACTATTTTTGTGCTGCAGAAGCGAGCTATACGTTCAATTTACAAAATGTCTACATTTGAATCTTTGAGAGAAAAGTTTAAAGAAATTGGTATTATGACAGTAGCTTCTCAATACATTTTGGATAATGTATTATATGTTAGAAAAAATATATGTAAATTTAAAGCCAAAGGTGACATTCATTGTAGAAACACCAGAAATAAGCACAAGCTAGATTTGCCAGTGATCAGACTTAGTAAAGTCAGTAAATCTTTTAAAGGTCAATGTATACGCCTTTTCAATAAAATCCCAGAAAACGTTCAAAATCTTTCCATTAATAAATTTAAGAAAGTAGTCAAAGAGCGTTTGTGTGCCAAAGCCTATTATAAGGTCAATGATTTCATAAATGATGGCACATCTTGGGAGTAGGATGGTTGCTTGCAAGGCTACTTCTACACTATTGTATGACTTAAACAATTATGTATGTATCTTGACATTGTATATTTTAAGTTACAGCATTGTAAATATTATTTTAAAAGATTAATTTTTTTCTCACTTTTTTTGGTAAAAAAGTGGGCCCCGTGCGAGTTTCTTACGCCGGTTCTTCTCGCCGGGCTAGTTCCCGAACCGGTGGTAGGCACCAGTAGTATCAACGTTCTGAAAGTATTTTTTTAAAATCTACTCAGAAATAAAATAATTTTTATTTTTTATTTTTATTTATACATAAAGAACGAAGGCGGCACACGATCGTTACCCCTTCTAGAATTGACCAAGGAACTTCTAGCTCTGGTGGATCGCCTAAACGTTGTACTCTGCCCTCACTATCTTCCAGGCGTGTACAACACGGAGGCCGACCAACTGTCACGCAACCGCAGCGGCTCCGAATGGCACCTAAAACACGAGGCGACACAGAAAATATTCGCCCGCTGGGGAACTCCCGAAATAGATTTGTTTGCGTCCAAAGATGCGCACGTCGTACCAAATTATGTCACGCTCGACTTATCAGACTTGAGCGCTTGTTATCACGACGCTTTCAGCAGATCTTGGCACTACGAACTGGGGTGGGTGTTCCCGTCACCGTGTCTAATACCATGAGTACTACAACACTTGAATCGAGCCTCGGGACGGTTCATAATAATCGCACCCAAGTGGAAAAGACCTTTTTGGCGGCCGGACCTGAAAAGCCGTGCGTTATCACCGCCAATGAAAGTCCAAAACTTGTCGAACACATTAATAGACGTAAAAACGAAGCAGCCTCCAGTTCGTGTCGACAGTCTCCAGCTGGAAGCCTGGCTAGTTTCGGGTGGGACTCTCATCAACAACGGACTGGTTCGACAACAGACTGGTCCCATCAAGAAAAAGAACTTCTTCTATCCTGTTGGAGAACGTCCACTTTAAAAACCTACTTACCTATTTGGAAGAAATGGTCTCGCTGGTGTTCTCAAAGGAGCATTAATTGTCGTTCACCTCGACCTGCCGATGTTGCTAGATACTTAGCATACTTGCACTTGACTGAAAATCTTGCCTATCGTTCGATTTTAGTTCATACTCGTAAATCAGCTATAGCTTCAATTTGTGAAACTGTTTCTAGTATAAGCATTTCGTCTAATAATGTCGTAAAACACGTATTGAAAGCTATATCCATAGCTAAGCCTGTAGCACCTAAGGTTCCAATATGGGATGCAAAGATAGTAATCGATTTCTTAAAAAAGTCGAAATCTAATTTGGATAACTTATATGAAGTTTCTAAACACTCTGCTACGGTTCTCTTACTAGCCTCTGGCCGCAGGGTAGATGACCTCACCTTGCTCCATGTAGACAGCAAACATTACATAGATAACGGTAATTCGATTACACTTCATCCCGTGTTCGGATCAACAGATTCCCTAACGCATCGTCAGTCGAGTTGGACCTTATTGACTGCTCCGCATCAAAATATCGACCCAGTTTTTTGGGTCAGGTCTCTTGTTAAAGTAGCTAGTCGTGTTCGAGGTTCAGTGACTAATTTATTTATTACTAGCAGATCTCCTTTTAGACCAGCCAGCGCGACTATTATCGGAGGTTATGTTAAACGTTGTTATCTGATGCTAATATACACTCCTCTCCAGGTAGTTTTAGATCAGCTGTTGCTTCATTAAACTGGGTAGAAAATTATCCAATTAATGATATTTTATCCAAAGCTAACTGGAAACATGAGGCTACTATTAGAAATTTTTATTTAAAGGAAATAGATTCATCTGTAACTGATAATGATAAAACTTCTCGGCATTCTAAAGTAAAGTTGTCACCTAAAATTTTATGGTGAGAGAAGGGTTTTATCTTTGAATTTAAAGATATCTATCTAAAAATATACCTTAATTTGAGATTATAGGTGACTAAAATAGCATTCTATATAGTTTGTGCTAAAAATTAATTAGTAACACAGAGATGGCAACCCTAATGTTGCCATCTCTAAAATTTGGAAAATAGGAAAAGACGCGTGAAAACCCCGGATTTCAGAGTCCGAAAGCCGGACATATCAACAAGATCTTTTGACCGTGACGGGAGGGGTGGGGGAACAGTGAATATGCTTGGTTCGTCGGTAGATGGTGGTGGTGGTGGTGGTGTGCGAGCATAGTGCGTGTCTCGACTCTCGACTCTCACGGGCAGTCCATTTTTTTTTTATTTATAAATCAAGGACGTTGAAATAATTATTTCAACGTCCTTGTTTTAAATTATTTTTTTAAAACTCGGTCTACAAATGAAACCTTCCCCGGACGCTCCCCGGATGCCTTCTAAACTAGGGCCGGTATAAATAGTTGGCTCTTACTACTAAGAGCTCGCTTAAAATGTGTTTTAAGCTGCTATCCTTATTAATAAACATCACTTGAGTACAGCTTTTAAGTGCCTTGATCAAGTGAGTGGGCAACGTATTAATAAACCAAATCTTGCACTCAACTGTACTGTCAAACTGTCGCTTGAGCGGGCAACGTATTAATAAATGAAATCTTGCACTCAAGTGTGCTATCAAACTGTTGCTTGAGTGGCTAATTCTTGAGTGTGGTCAGACCTTGACTTAAGCGCGCTCAGGGATACCAATTTAGGGATTTTTCCCACAATTAGGAGAAAAATACGATCTTAGGGATACCATCATAGGGATTTTTCCCACAATTAGAAGAAAAAAAACTAATTTCAAGAGTATTTTCTGGGATATGGAATGCTTATTTTTAAACACAAAATTAATATAACAAGCTGTTAAGTACCTAATATATATTTAAAACGAATTTACAGTGTTTAATAAGTAAGTTAAGGGTAGTCATCACATTACCTACATTATTCTATTGTGTACTACCTAAATTAATCTATTAAAAGTAAGTACCCATATAAATTGCATTATCAAGCTAATATAAGTAAATTATACTAGTTATACTGAATCTATATCTATATATATAAAACTCAAAGGTGACTGACTCACATGGTGATCTATCAACGCACAGCCCAAACCACTGGACGGATCGGGCTGAAATTTGGCATGCAGGTAGATGTTATGACATAGGCATCCGCTAAGAAAGGATTTTGATAAATTCTCACCCCAAGGTGTTCAAATAGGGGATGAAAGTTTGTATATAATAATACTTCTTAATGCGAGCGAAGCCGCGGGCAAAAGCTCGTCTCGAATAAACCGTAAGTAGGTACTCTGCAGATCATTTCGCCATACCATAAAGGTTTATGTAGGTACTGAAATTAATTAATAACCAAATATACTTACTTTATTGTGCAAAAAATACAATAAAACTTAATATTGACAACAGTAATTAGGTATTGATAGTTGTTTCTAACTATTACAGTCAAAAAGACACAATTGGGATGGATTTTATTAGGTAAAATCAAGAACGTTGGAATAATAAATAGGTTCTTTAATCTTTTCAAACACCGCAGGTAGTATAAGGTAGGGATTATAAAAAACAAAATAATCTTTTACCTTTATTTTTATTTTTAACTTTTAGCGTAATATTATGTTTCATCAGTTACATTATAAACTCTTCGCCACAGAAACAAAACAAAATATTTAAAGTAATATCTTCTAATAGAAAATGAAAATTGTTATTGAAATTTTTAATATAATATAAAGTATACACTGTGTCTGTGTTATCAAGTTCTAAAGTAAAGAAAAAAGGTAAACTTTAAACTTCAATTGTTAATTAAGTTGGATTTAGAAGGTCCAAAAAATATATCCTCACGGAGCCCAAAACCTTTCCATCGAATGCAAATAACCGTGGAAATCAGTTTGTGCGTTCTGGAGTTATAGCGTCAGGAAGGAAAATCCGACTTATTTTTATATATTAGATAAGGTAAATAAAAGACTGTGTCAAATATTTTCTTGTTACCAGTAGAAAGTTGTACATATTTAGGAAATTAATCCTTTGATTGCGGATTGTTGGAAATCTATTGTTATTCTATTGTTGTTGCGGTCACCGCTGTCCTTATGGGGCTAATGGGTTAAAATGTAAAAAGGCTATTAAAGTTTTTTTATACAGAACAATTTCATAGCTTATATTTTTAAACTTAAGTGGGTACTTATATTATTATGTTTGAAAAAATACAATATCTTATTATACATTTTCTTTATTGCTGTTGCAAATTTTCAAATAAATTCAATTTAAGATAATACTTCCAATTTCGTGCTGCCAATTTATGATTGTATCTGTTTAAAATATTTTGAATTGGAAGTCTGATGTATATTCTTTCAGTACTCTCTTATATTTTTCTATGATATATTCTTGCACATCGACGGCCTTGTAAGGCGGGTACAGTTCTGTATTTTAATTTGAATGTCTTCAAGAAAGCAACAATGTGTGTTAACTTATTAGTATTCACTGTTGGACAAATTTCCACATGTTGGCCTGAAACAAAGTATAGGGTTAACAAATAACATCCCTTTGGTCAATTTATAAAGTATGTAAATAAAGAAACACAAAACATTACTACACAGCTTTCGGTAAAGTTATAAATAACTTATATTCCAACGAAAAAGCTTAAAGACTTTGTTAAATTTTACAATTTTAACAATATTCTTCTTCTTTCGAAATAACCTAGAAATAAACATATACTTGACACTTGACAGTGACAGCAGTCAGCTGTTGACGTCAACGCGTTCCGTTTGACCGAACGTGTTTTATAAAGTATGATTTATAATATAGAGTTGTGTTTTTTCATTTAATTTTTACGAAAATGAGTTAGGATAATACAAAAATTTCAAGGTTAATTACTTTTGGTAATTTGTGTTATAAATATGTGAGAAAATAAAGATAATATCGTACCATTTTATTTTATTAATAAAATCGATTTTTAATCGTATAAACGAAACGTAATTTGTATGTGTAGAATAGGCTTACAATAATTATTTCATATTTAGTTGCTGATTTGGATTGTTAGTTGCTGATTTGGGGTGAGTGAGATATTCATATCAACTGAAACGCTCCAGATATTAAACTATTATTTAGATAACATCCTAAGTTGCTGATCAGTGTTTGAGAGGATATCAACCAAATAGCGTCTTGAGATGAAATTTGAAAGCCAACTATTTATACGGGCCTAGGACAAACCCGGGGAAACCCGGACGGATGGCAACCCTACCGTAGTTACATCTGAAGTGTTCGTGCTAGAGCTCGTGCTGCAATTTGCAAACGATCCTCTTACTGACTTGACGGAAACCGAGTTTAAAAGTCGTTTTTACAGATTGTCGTCAAGTCGAGTCTAGTAAAAGTCTAAAAAAGTAGTCAGCAAAGTCAACGAGTCAAGTCAGATGTTTTAGTAAAGTGGTAGACCCATAGAACACATTTACTCCTAGGGTAGACCCTTTACTAAAACTTTCGGTGGAGTTTTGGAAGAAACACAAAATATAGCACGTTTCTTGCAGTTGTATCTATTAGCCAACGATATCTAAATACTTATTAGCCCATACTTGTGCATGACATCGAATATTTAATTTAATGGTTAATATTCTACCAACATTACACAAAACCGAAATAACACAATTTTAAGAAAAAGATACAAAAACATAAAGTCACTCTTTTGTATTTCCGGCAAAAAACCGTATATTTAGTTCTAAATGAAAATCACAGAGTACTTTCTTATAAACTGGAATAGAGACCTCACTTTCTTTATTTTGTGGAAACAACAATAAATAAATAAATAAAATAAAATACAGTAAGCGCCATCTGTAGCTTTACGACGGTACTAGTACTATGGGTTGACTTATAACTTATAGTATTACTATAGGTACCTATAATATATATATAAATAAGTGTAGTTTAGATGTACATTTAAAAGTAAAATAAAACAACTGAATTTACCCTTTATAAATTTTATTTATTACAAGAACATTATTTTCTTTTAAAACATTTCAAGAACATTTTCTTTGCCTTTAATTGGTTGGTGGTGAGAAATTTAAGAAATCGGTCAAGCGTGAGTCAGCTCATCTACGAACTTTAGATAAAAATTCCAGTGATACAATGAGAAACGATGAGGAGGGTGGGAGGACGAGGGGGGGTATAAAATATTGTCATGTATAATGCACGCTGTATAACTTATTAAATAAAAACTGTTTACGCTTCTATTGGTAGTATAACAAATACCACTAGCGCCATCTATCGAAAGTATTGTTTATATCGGATGTGAAAAAGAAAAAAATATATGTATATAATTTCTTGAAAAAAGTACTGAAATCCCACCAAAAACATACCTGTTAAAATGGGGCCAAGTTCCTTAGATTAGCTAATTATTGGTCTGAAAAAAGAGTTGAAATCCAATCCAATTTCAAGTTTAGATGCACTTCCATCGATCGTCATCATCTTCATCAACAGCCTGATCCATAATACTTCTAAATTTTAACTTGGCAGGTTTCCGTGCTATACGTAACACTTGATTAATTATTGTGAAATTACATAATATTTATAAAATTAAATTAACCTGCCAAGTTCAAATTTAGAAGTATTATGGATCAGGCTGTTGATGAAGATGATGACGATCGATGGAAGTGCATCTAAACTTGGCATTGGATTGGATTTCAACTCTTTTTTCAGATCAATAATTAGCTAATCTAAGGAACTTGGCCCCATTTTAACAGGTATGTTTTTGGTGGGATCCTTTTTACCGCTTAAAATTTTATTAATATTTTTACAGTAATGATGTATGAAAAATCTGGATGACAAATTTATTAAAAAGTCTATTATAGTTTCTTTATGGGTTTCACAGTAATAAATTGGAAATCAATATTTACAAAAATTAATGTTTTAATGAATTGTTTAATATTGTTAATTTTTAAATTTGATTTATGTATTTCATTATAAATGTCTTGAAATTCAGAAATGCATTTTACTAATGAGTAACTCGGAGTGCAAAGCCAGTTCCTACCAGCATACTCCCGACATTTAATAAATTCTACTTCGCTAGTACAAAACAAATCTTCTTTACATTTTTGGCAGTTTTTAAAGACTGTTTTTTTGCCTCCCTTAAAAAGTAACCACTTACATATTGCAGTGGTGCAATAATTTGTGGTTTATTTTTAATTTCTATTGGTATTAGATTTATGTTTGGGATTTCTATTATGCTGGTTGGTACACTGTCTTTGCAATCATCAGTGATGATGAGGGCATGCAAAGTTTCACAAAAATCTTTTTCACAATTTCTTCCTGGGGCATGGACACTAGTTAAATTGTTTACTAACAAAGTAGCATATGCGGACTCAAATTTTTAAGTTTTTAGTAAATTCTGAATTCCGTCTAGTGTCCATGCCCAGTTATTCAAAGACACTGATTTGTCTGTTTTACCATTTTTTTTCAATAAACCTAATTGTATAACAACTAAGGGTTTTTTTTGCTTCCCCCCAAAACGTATGATGTATGGACTTCGGCGACACTGGTCCCAGAAGAGGTTTTCCAAATATTTTCCGACCTTTGCCGAAACTCCCGTTCACTGAGTCAAATAGCTGGTCAAAAAAGGCTAGTGCATCCGCTGTGTCTCGACATTCTGGTGGCAAAATCCCCTTATCTGTGAATGAAATAAAATATTCTTCATAAAAAAACTGTGAACTTGTAAAATTTCAACATGTTATACCTATAGCTGTAGGTCTACCAGAATCTGATGGCAATTCCTTGATCATTGGATTAATTTTTATATTTGCATGTAAAACACACAAGATAAGCCACTAAAGGAATAAAAAAGGATAAAAATGTTTTATTCCTATTACCCCGGTATTGCTAGAGTCAATTTAATTGCTCACTTTTTGCCACCAGATTCTGGTATACCTATATATAATTAAAAGTATTCAAAAGTATTCAACTTTGTCAAATACTTTTGTAACATATGTATTAGTGAATAAGTCGTTGGAGAATCATAAAATAAAAAAGCATGTAAACAATATATTTTATCATAACACAAAAATAAGTTATAGCAAATTCAGGAATGAAAATGCAAATAATGCAATAGAGAAAAGTGAACAAAGAATAATACAAGTACTTCTGTTAGTATGGTAACATAATTATTGTAATCATAGTCTGTGTATATTTTAGTCTGTGCTTTCTATGAAATAAAATTTATTATCTGTGGAACATCTCACTGCGTTTTACTATTAACTTCAAAGGCTCCCTTTAAAATTTAAAGATTAAGGGCCTGTTTCACCACTTCCTGATAAAGAGCTGCATAGGCTATCCACAACATATTTGACAGATACTCCATTCTCTATCTGTTGGATAAGAAATCTGGTAAATAACCATTTCGGCACTTATCAGGAAGTGGTGAAACAGGCCCTAAGTTTAGAAAATTATATTACCTGCCAGATATCCCATTGTCTTTGCAACAGTCTGGCTAAACACTTGCGCAGTATATTTCACTTTCATTTTAGCTATTTTGTTTGGCACGATATGGTTATCGATCATTTTAGGAATTAGTCTCATTCCTTTATAGCCTGGGTTTTCTTTATGTAACATCTCTAAATGCTCCCAATTGGCAGTTTTGGTTTCTCCTTTCATATTAAACTTTAAATCTTTCGTTATAAGATTATTCCTTATACATTTTAACAAATGAGGTGGATCATATAAGGGCACTATTTTTTGATCATTTAGGATAATTTCATTTTCTTTCGTTTCTTCACCTTTTCTTAATAAATATGCTTTCGTTTCTTGTACTAATATGTTTATTGCCGATCGGTTGTTAGCACCCTGGTCACAAATTGTAGCGACTACAATTAAACCAGTCTTTTGTACTTCGTTACATTTTATTTGCTTGGCTAACTCTGGTCCTTTTGTGGCAGCTGACGAAAATGTGTATGAAATAGGCAGTTTAAAGTTTTTCATGAAACCTCGTAACATAAAAACTTGTGCATGGTCTGCAAAATCTGATGTTGTTTGCAGACCATCAGTGACAAAGCCAATAATTTTGTCCTTTCTTTCGTTATATTGTATATTGGCTTTCAGTGCCATTTCATTAAATAATAAAACACAAAGACGATCTTCAATTTTCATTTTTTCAGCTTTGTTTTTTAACTGAGCAAATACTTTTTTTGATATCCCATTTGCTTGTTGAAGCAACTTTGCTAGTGTTTGCGGTGCTGGCAAGATTAACATTTTTCTTAAAAATCGATATGACTTTGCACTTTGCTTGAATATAGCCAACGATAATATTTTTTCGTCAAGGGTAAAACGCCGGCCTTTGTCCTTTTTTTTTAATTCTCTGAACTGCATCATTGTCAGCAATCTTGCAGTACATGGCAAATCTTCCATTACCTTTCGAAACTTTTCACTCGAAGTAATATTTCTAGCTGCTTTAAGCGTCGCCGTTTATGCCTTCACTTTATTTTTCAATTTGCTTAATTTAACTCGCAATTTTATAAGTTTATGATATAATTCCTTTTCAACCATAGTGATGCCTTGCTTCTTATTTTTCTGAACTGAAATGTGAAATATAAACATTTTGAGTTAAGAAAGCAGAAATTAATAAATGGCCAAAATGTAATGCTTTTAAGAAATCATTTCAAATTACATACAAATTAATAAATAACATCACATTTTCGAAAAATAGGATTTATACTTTTAATATTTATACATTATAATCCAGGTTACCTAGAACAATATTTTTTTTATTACTAAATATTTTATTTGAATTAACAACATTATGGGTACCAGAAGAGCTGCAGGCCACCTCTGGCTAAGACTAACCCGGGATAGGGAGAAATGGAAGCATCTAGGGGAGACCTGTGTCATCAGGACACGCTGATACCTAAAACCTACATATAAGTACAGTGATAATGAACACTAGTGCACCTATTTTACCACTTACTAAAAAGCACAAGAATGTCATACCTACACAACTATTGTATCAGCAAATGGGTTAATAAAATAAAATAATAACTAACCAACTAAAACTAACAGAATGTTATACCACGATTGTGGGAATGCAGACACAATGGATACTCTAGAGATGGCTATTTATTCTTATAATATATAATAATCGGCCAAGTGCGAGTCGGACTCACGCACGAAGGGTTCCGTACCGGTATAGAGCGAAAGTAGACAAAACATTGTGTTTTTTGTATGGGAGCCCCCCTTAAATATTTACTTTATTTAAATTTTATTATTAATTACTAAAGTACAAATGTGTTAATGTCTCGAGGTTTTTTATTATTCTAATTAAGATGAAGTGGTAGGGCCAGAAGCGTATAATATCGCGATCTAGGGTATCTTTGAACCTGTTTTTAGATATCAACCGCTAAAATTCATACAATGTTATTCATACCGGCGTAAGGGTGAAGATATGCCTAATAACGTTATATTCTTCGAAACACGATTAAAGTAATTTGCCTCGATAGAAAAAAATCGTGAAAATCATCATAAATTGCCATTTTATTGCAATTTTTCGATTTTACGGCGAATTTAGATAGAATTCTAGTAAAAAAATTATGCTTTCATAAACCTTTCATCAAATCCCATAAGGTAGTATTTATGGTTTTCACTAAAATGATAGTTAGTCATTCAAAATAAAATAATAACCTATAACGCTCGCACTGTATGAGGGCGGCGGGGATGCGGGGTGGCGATTCAGTCGGCCGCGGAGCCTCGTCGCAAGCAGACACGTACTACTCGTCGGCCCGCTCTTTACGAGAATTTGATGTGAAAATGGGAAATAAAAACTGCAGAGGAAAAAAATATCCCTTTTGCGGAAAAGAATAATTAAAAAAAAAAAGAAGAGTTAAGGGAAAAAAAGAAATAAGGGTTACCGTACACTTGACTGAGTATCGGTATTATCTTTTTTTTGACGTTATTTTTTTCCTCAGTAGGCATTAGAATAAGGGTCACCGCATATTTGACCGGGTACCGATATGGGTATTGGGTATCTTGTTTTGACTATTCTTTTCCTCTGTAGGCATGAATTAGTAGAAATAAGAATAAGCGTCACCGCACACTTGATCTGGTATCGGTATCGGTATTATCTTGTTTTAAATTTTTTTTTCCTCAGTAGGTATGAATGAGTAGAAATAAGGGTCACCGTACACGTGACTGGGTATCGATACTTATAATATTTTTTTGACACAATTGTTTCCTTAGTAGGTATGAATGAGTAGAAATGAGAATAAGGGTATTGTCCAGTATCAATAACAATATTGAACTCCGGGTGAGTAGCCGGCACGTTGACGGAGACAAGGGCCCTGCGGATAACGTCGTTCAAGGAGGCATGGCGGGACTGGCGGCCGGCACTGCGTCGACAAGATAGACCGTGGTGACCCTGGCGGTCTACTGCGGCGCCGCAGGGGCAGCGGTGGGGTTCGGTGATATTGGCTCCTAGTCGCAAACTGAGTGAAAGATTGAATGTGTGGTTATCTAAAAGTGTTCCGGTATTGGATGATGGGTTAGCCTGGAGCCAGTAGCCTGATTCCGGCTCGGCGGACGCTAGAAGACGCGCCCGATCTGTGGTGGACGAGGAATTTAGAATTTCTGATTGTGCCAAATTGATTAGTGGTTCATCCCAATTCTTTTGGATATTGGGGTTAACTGAAACGTCACTAGGACAAACACGTTTCCAAGCGTTGATCGCCTCAGCTAGTGACTCAATGCCTACGTTTCCAGAAGAATTGGTGATGATTTTGATGAAAAGAGGATGAATGCTGTGAGCTGAAGAAAGGAAGGCAGGAAGGGACACACTGGACACGCTTCTAAGACCCAAGCCACCGAAACGAATGGGGAGAGTAGCTTGGGCCCAAGAGGTGTCAGAGATTTGGCAGTTGAAAATATTCATTATTGTGTCTTTTAAAATAGTGTCTAAATGGGAAAGAAGGTTGGGGTACTCCCATAGAGGGCAGCACCTCAGGACATATGTGAATTGGGGCACAAACATACAAAAACGAATTATTTGGTAAGCCATATGGGATTTTATTGCGACGAGTTTGCCAGAAGATACTACGAATTTTTGTTTTTGTTCCGAAACGTAAGGCTCAAAACCGTCGTTGAATATAGGGGCACCTAGAAGGCGGAGGGATTCTTTACTGAGAATTTTGATACTAGGGGCCAAATTGTTAAATTTAGACATTATTACGTCATGCGGCTGTGCGATTGGGCCGTTAAAAAAAAGTTCACATTTGGAGAAATTTAAATCCAAATCTATTGCTTTAATTTTCAGTTGTACCTATGGGGACCCCTAAAATTTTTAATATTTTTTCCATTTTTGCATCAAAATCTTAATGCGGTTCACAGACTACATCTACTTACCAAGTTTCAATAGTATAGCTCTAATAGTTTTGGAGAAAAGTGGCTGTGACATACGGACGGACGGACAGACAGACAGACAGACAGACATGACGAATCTATAAGGGTTCTTTTTTGCCATTTTGGCTACGGAACCCTAAAAATTAATAAATATATTTTTATAAATAAATTGACTATTGTATACTCTGACATAATAACCTAATAAATATGACATATTATCTCATAACGTATGTCAAGTAGGCTTGTACTTTGAATATCATTCATTCATTTATTTATGTTTGTTTGTTTGTAAAAAGAATCTGCCTGAAGTTAGCCAGGGATTAGTTTACTCACGTTCAATGCGCGGCCTATACATACTAGCATAGACTTTGAGTCGGGAATTAGGGATAGGTATGGGCTACAGCTACGGGTCTGGGCCCAGCACTAAAGAGCATCTGTGAGCGTACGGAAGCATTCGAGACAATTTGGAATCGGTAACTAATGAGGTAAGTATCGGTATTCTCTTGTACAATCAACCGATAAGTGTGTACATCAAGTGTACGGTAAACCTTATTCTCATTTTTACTCATTCATACGGCATACCTACTGAGGTTAAAAAGTGTTTCAAACAAGATAATACCGATACCGATACCCGGTCAAGTGTACGGTGACCCTTATTTCTATTCATACAATACAAACTAAGAAAAAAATTTTCAAAAACAATATAATACCAATTATAACTATACCCGGTCAAGTGTGCGGCGACCCTTATTCTCATTTATGCCTACTAAGGAAAAAATTTGTCTAAAAGAAGATAATAAGAGGGTAAAATATTGAACTCGCATGCCCGGTCGCCGCTGCCGCACGCACTGTCTACGCTACGCACCTACTAGCAGGCGTGCGCGGGGCGGAAGATGGTTGCCCCGCGCATGCTCCCGCCACGCTTCATACCTCACCCCCTCAGAAACGCGATGCGCACCCTACCACTTCACCTTAACAACAATATAATGTCATAATAAATTTGTTCCGTGCAAATGTGGCGTCGTCTTCTTTTTTACAGTTGTCAAAACGGCGTCGCTAGTGATGTCTCGCGTTGCGCGTAGACATACTCCGGGCCGGGCTGAAGTAACGAGGCAGCTGCGGTAAGTTGTTCTAGAAAGTTTCTATGTATTCTTTCAATCTATTTTCTTTTCAGGCGCTGCGGGGTCATCTCCAGGTAGGTGTAGATGTAGTCATCGTTAAAAGGTAATTTTGTAGCTAGTTATCTTGTAGAAAGTAGTTGTAGAATATATTTTGCTGTAGTTTAGTAGTAGAGTTTATTGCAGGTTTCCAGTGAGATTAAGATGCTGTCAGCTTAGTATTTAGTTGTTTTCATTTGGTAGTGGGCAGAGACGAGTGAGAGCTCTGCGTATTGTTCCTCTCGCTGTCCTAATATCAGCGACACGCGAGATTCCGTCCTTTCCCGGAATAAGTTTCTCAATGCGTCCGAGGCGCCAGTTGAGGGGCTGGACGTTGTCCTCTTGTATCAAGACCATGTCATTTACTTGTAGCGTATTCATGTTTCGCTTCCATTTCGTACGCTGTTGCAGCTCGCTGATGTATTCGTGTTGCCAGCGTTTCCAGAATTGTTGGCGCATCCTCTCGATCGTTTCATAGCGGGCCCGGCTGGGGCGTGCGTCGTCAATGGCAGGCGTCGGTATCGATGTTAGCGGCCGGCCGATTATGAAGTGGGCAGGGGAGAGAGGAAGGTAGTCTGTAGGATGGGAAGATAGTGGAGACAGGGGGCGACTATTCATTATGCCTTCGACCTGTGCGAAAAGTGTGGACAACTCTTCAAAAGTAAGATTTGAATTGCCCATAACTCTTTTGATATGGTGCTTTGCCGATTTTATGCCGGCCTCTGCCAGACCAGAGAAATGTGGAGCGTAAGGGGGATGAAAATTGAACTGTACGTATAAGTTAGTTGCAAGATCAGAGATAGCATTAGAATTAGTTTTAAGAAATTGACCTACCTCTTTAGAAGCTGCAGTAAAGTTTCGACCATTATCGCAAAATATTTCAAGTGGCTTCCCCCTCCAGGAGATGAATCGACGCAAGCTAAGTAAAAAGGCGTCTCTAGATAGCTTCGCTTACCGCCTCTAGGTGTACACATTTATAGGCTTGACAAATAAATAGACACAGATAACATTTGGAGAGGCGAGCGCCACGACCCTTCTTACTTGCAATATTGAATGGTCCTGCGAAGTCCATCCCGATGGTCTGGAACGGAAGTGCGAGTGTGACACGTTGTTCGGGCAAATTACCCATCATGGGCGTCAGAGTTTTTCCTCGGTGACGTGTACAAGTTACTCAGCGATGAACAGTGGTGCGAGCTAGCCTCCTTCCGCACACGGGCCATATTGAATCACGAATAGAATATAGGAGATGCTGGGGACCTGCGTGCATCAGGCGGACGTGTTCATGCCGAAAGATTAACTTCGTAAAATGGTGAGTAGAGTCTAAAATAATCGGGTGTTTCTTTTCATGCCTATAGGTGGAGCGGTCCAGTCGACCACCCACTCTCATCACTCCCTCCTTATCAAGGAACGGGTTGAGTGATAGAATGTTGCTTTTTGAAGCGATATCTTGCTTTGTAGATAGTGCATGATATTCTTTGTCAAAAGATTGCTTTTGTGCTCGTATTGCTAGAAATAAAAACGAATTATTAATCTCTTGCACAGATAGTGGACCTGACAATTTATTGCTTTTGTTTTTCAGGTTGTGCTTTAGTCGTAGAACGTAGGCGTAAGTACGCTGAAGTTTTCCTAGTGTAGAGAAATTTTCAAACGGGATAGATAGATCGTCGCAGTCGGAGCTCGTCGAAGGGAGGACTATGATCTCAGGTAAGTTGTTATCTAGTTTCTTTGTTTCAGATGGAGCTTGCGGCCATTGAGAATCGTCAGCGGCGAGGTACGGGGGGCCACGCCACAACAGCTCGAGCGCGGCTAGCTGGTCGCCGGGCGCGCCGCGGGAGAGCACGTCGGAGGGGTTGGTGGGACCAGGCACGTGTCGCCACGCCGACAGCGCGGTGTTTTCGCATATCTCCACAACCTTGTTAGCGACGAAGCTCTTCAGTTTGCTAGGACTGCTATGGAGCCACGCGAGTACGACTTTAGAGTCGCACCAGTGTGTGCACGACGATATAGAGCAGCGCAGTGACTCAAGAACGGTCTTGGTTAGGTTAGCGGCGAGTAGCGCTCCAAGTAGTTCCAATTTCGGTATCGTGAGGGGTGGCTTGGTAGGTGCCACTCTCGATTTAGGGCATAGTAGATTGACTGATATGTTACCTTCTTTGTCTTTACATCTTAAATAGATGCATGCGCCGTAGGCATGCATTGATGCATCGCAGAACGAGTGTAATAATTGTATTTCGACTGGATCTCCGGACAAGGCTCTCCTGGGGATTGTGATGTTCGCCAGCGATGAGAGATTGGCCGTGATTTTCTTCCATTCCTTTTGTAGATCGTCAGGAACCGGCTCGTCCCAGTCCAGCCCCCGCCGCCACAGCTGCTGCATGAGTAATTTGGGCTGAACGGTGCACGGCGACAGGAGGTCGAGTGGATCGTAGATACTAAATGTTGACGATAGTATTGTTTGCTTCGTATTAGTACTAGTATTGAGTCTGATCGTCTTTAATGGCTTCTTTTCATCTTCACGCCATAGAATCAGTTGTAGCTCTCTGTCGTCTTCGTGGACAAGGATTTGGCGGAAGAATTTGTCTATATCGCCGGCTAGTACGTACTTGTGCGTGCGGAAGCGTAATAGAATAGCAAAGAGAGAATCTTGTACTTTAGGACCAGTGTGCTGAATATCGTTGATGGAGACGCCGGTGGAGGTGGGCGCGGAGCCGTCAAACACGACGCGCAGCTTAGTAGACTCGCTCTGCGCACGCAGCACGGCGTGGTGGCACAGGTAGTGGCGGCGCACCTCCGGAGTTCGGCCCTCTACGGGCGAGCAGTGGCCCAGCTCTTCATACTCGGCTATAAATTCAGAGTAAGCTTTTTTGAGTTCTGGCTCTTTGCGAAATTTTCTCTCTAGTGATAGAAATCTTTGCCTGGCTCGATAATAGGAATCACCTAGATTGTCCAGTGAGTCCTTGAATGGCAGTTTTACAATGAAACGGCCGTTTTCTTGGCGAGAGGTGTGTGTATTGAAGTGTTGCTCGCATTCCTTCTCGCTGCTGCTGAGCAGTGGCCTCTTGGGGAGTTCCTCTAGCTCCCAGAATCCAGAAATTTTCTCATTGAGATAGTCAGATGTTTCCTTGAGAAACTGCATTTTATGCTCCTTGGTTCACCGTTACTAAATATAGGGCCAGATATTAACCAGCCTAACTGTGAACTTCTCAAGTAAGGTAAGTTAGCACCGAGACACCGCTGTTCGTTGCCCACAATTTGCCAAAATAGGTCTGCGCCTATCAGCATCTCGACTGGGGCAGAGATGTTGAATGTAGGATCGGCCAATTGTAATTTAGGCGGGAGATTGAAATAACTTTTATCGTTAAATTGTGTAGGTACATTGTCGGTGAGCTCAGGTAGTACGCCGCAGGCTTGCGTTACATTGTAGTCAGTGCAGAGAGAGCTTAGACGAACTACACTTCGTTCTGAAATGGAGCCGCATGGGATATTTGCAACACCCATAATTTTAATAGGCACTGTGGGGATAGATTCCAGTTCTAGCTTTTGTTGTAACGCCTTAGTCATGAATGTACCTTGGCTGCCTGAGTCTAAGAGGCATCGCACCGTTGCTTGTTTGTTATTGTGAGGATTGGTTACCTTGATTGTAGCCGTGGACAGTAGGACTTGATAGGCAGTCTGCGAGGCTGAAAAATTGACAGAGACACCCTGCGCATCATTGTCGTCAGCGGCGAGAGCTGACTGCGCAGAGATGCTCGAGCTTCCAGGCTGCGAAAGTGGAATGTGAAGCAGTGAGTTGTGTCGTTTACGACATTCACAACATGGACCTCGACGACATTCTCTGAGTGAAAGACCCTTTTTTAAACAATTTAGGCACAGCTTCAACTTCATCACTTCCATCTTTCGTCGTTCTACTGATAGAGATAGAAAGTAAATACTATGGTCACCCGAACAATAATTGCATACCCAGGGTGTTTGAATTTTCGCGCCATTATCATCATTGTTTTGTGTGGTACACGAAAATGATTTATAAGATCGCTCGTTTTTGTTTGTATTGCTTATAGCATGATAGTTTGTATTATAAGATTGTTTTTTAGTATGGCAGGATTCTAACACATCGGCTCGGTCATGTAAGAACTTAGTCAACTTGCTAAGAGAAGGCATATCATTGATAGTATTGCGGTGCTCTTCCCAATCGTGTTTTGTATCATACAGTCCAGTTTATTTGTGATAATATGGATAATCAGAGTGTCCCACTGCTGAGTTGGATGGCCTAAACTAGACAGCGCTCTGAGGTCCTTATTAACTTGATCGACTAAAGATCTCAATGACTTGTCTGATTCCCGCTGCACTTGTTCTATATTGAATAAAGAATTGAGATGGTTATTAGTCAGATAGCGTTTATTGTCATAACGTTGGCATAGCAGGTCCCAAGCTTCTTGATAGTGCGCATTGGAGACCTCAAGATTGGATAGGACTCTGGCAGCTTCACCCTCCAAATAGGAATTGAGATTAACCCTCTTACTAATAAAAACTTCTTAAACATGCGTTCAACGTGTGAATAATTATACAGGAGTTTTAAGTTATACACACGTTACACAGAGTCTATACAGAGAAATTTGTATGGAAATGACAGCATCGTTATACAGGTCTTATGTCAAAAACTGATTATTAGTAGAAAAAATCTTATGCACCCTCTATACACGCTATGTAACTTCTTATTACTTAGTAAGAGGGAATGAAATTTGTGGACAGGTAACACACTGTCATTATCATGAATTAAAGATACATAAGTATCCCGGAAATCAAGCCACTTGGAATAGTTCCCATTGAATTTACCGATTTGTATTTGCGGAAGTTTAAAATTTGGTTGATGATGAGGCCGATGAACACTACGAAGTGAGCCAGAGCCAGAGCCAGACTCTGATTGCTTTTGTGTAGTTTTGTATTTGACAGAAATAGTCTCCGCTAAAGCAATCACCTTTATGAAATGTGAGTCTGTCTTGTCCCTTTCATCAATCTCATCATCAATATTATCAAAATTTATTTGGTCGATTTGATCTTGCAGCAAACTGAATTCTGTTTTTAAATCATGAAATGTTTGTAATTTTAATGATAGCTCATTCACTTGCAACTCACTTAAAGTTGGTATTTTTTGTATTAAATCAAGATAGTTATCAAACTTAGTTAATCTACCTCTTATACTAGCACGCTTTGTAGTTAATGTTCTGAGTTCCGCAGACATTGTGAAATTGAAATAACTGAATAAACACTTGAACTAAAGTTATATTGAATATGAAATAATTGTAACTCTATAGGCAGAAAATAAAATAAAAAGATCTCACGCTCCTCTGGTCTGCAGTTACCGTCACTCCATCGGCGTCAGCGAAGCACGGGGGCAGCAAGCAGCGTGCGACGTGAAGCGTCGGGTATGGGAAGCACGCTCGAGGCTCGTGGACAGGCACAGTACTCCTTTCTGGGCACTGGCCACAAAGATGGGC